>JAUIMM010001209.1:0-225127 GCA_031769625.1 Taudactylus pleione
ACAGTAACACGTTATATGCGGCAGTAGGACCATCCATACATAGTGCAGTGTATGTAATACATCAGACATATACAGACCAGTGATCACAGTAACACGTTATATGTGGCAGTAGGACCAGCCATACATACTGCAGTGTATGTAATACATCAGACATAATACAGGGCCAGTGATCACAGTAACCCGTTATATACGGCAGTAGGACCAGCCATACATAGTGCAGTGTATGTAATACATCAGACATATACAGGGCCAGTGATCACAGTAACACAGTATATGAGGCAGTAGGACCAGCCATACATAGTGCAGTGTATGTAATGCATCAGACATATACAGGACCAGTGATCACAGTAACCTGTTATATGCGGCAGTAGGACCCAGCCATACATAGTGCAGTGTATGTAATACATCAGACATATACAGGACCAGTGATCACAGTAACCTGTTATACGTGGCAGTAGGACCAGCCATACATAGTGCAGTGTATGTTATACATCAGACATATACAGGACCAGTGATCACAGTAACCCGTTATATGAGGCAGTAGGACCAGCCATACATAGTGCAGTGTATGTAATACATCAGACATATACAGGACCAGTGATCACAGTACCTGTTATATGCGGCAGTAGGACCAGCCAAACATAGTGCAGTGTATGTAATACATCAGACATATACAGAGCCAGTGATCACAGTAACACGTTATATGTGGCAGTAGGACCACCCATACATAGTGCAGTGTATGTAATACATCAGACATATACAGGCCCAGTGATCACAGTAACCCGTTATATGCGGCAGTAGGACCACCCATACATAGTGCAGTGTATGTAATACATCAGACATATACAGACCAGTGATCACAGTAACATGTTATATGCTGCAGTAGGACCAGCCATACATAGTGCAGTGTATGTAATACATCAGATATATACAGGACCAGTGATCACAGTAACCTGTTATATGTGGCAGTAGGACCAGCCATACATAGTGCAGTGTATGTAATACATCAGATATATACAGGACCAGTGATCACAGTAACCTGTTATATGTGCAGTAGGACCAGCCATACATAGTGGCAGTGTATGTAATACATCAGACATATACAGGGCCAGTGATCACAGTAACCTGTTATATGAGGCAGTAGGACCAGCCATACATAGTGCAGTGTATGTAGTACATCAGATATATACAGGACCAGTGATCACAGTATCCTGTTATATGTGGCAGTAGGACCAGCCATACATAGTGCAGTGTATGTAATACATCAGACATATGCAGGACCAGTGATCACAGTAACACCGTTATATGAGGCAGTATGACCAGCCATACATAGTGCAGTGTATGTAATACATCAGACAATATACAGGACCAGTGATCACAGTAACCCGTTATATGCGGAAGTAGGACCAGCCATACATAGTGCAGTTGTATGTAATACATCAGACATATACAGGGACCAGTGATCACAGTAACCTGTTTTTATGCGGCAGTAGGACCAGCCATACATAGTGCAGTGTATGTAATACATCAGACATATACAGGGCCAGTGATCACAGTAACCTGTTATATGAGGCAGTCGGACCAGCCATACATAGTGCAGTGTATGTAATACATCAGGCATATACAGGGCCAGTGATCACAGTAACCCGTTATATGCGGTAGTAGGACCAGCCATACATAGTGCAGTGTATGTAATACATCAGACATATACAGGGCCAGCGTTCACAGTAACCTGTTATATGCGGCAGTAGGACCAGCCATACATAGTGCAGTGTATGTTATACATCAGACAAATACAGGACCAGTGATCACAGTAACCTGTTATATGAGGCAGTAGGACCAGCCATACATAGTGCAGTGTATTTAATACATCAGATATATACAGGACCAGTGATCACAGTAACCTGTTATATGAGGCTGTAGGACCAGCCATACATAGTGCAGTGTATGTAATACATCAGACATATACAGGACCAGTGATCACAGTAACCTGTTATATCTGGCAGTAGGACCAGCCATACATAGTGCAGTGTATGTACTGCGTCAGACATATACAGGACCAGTGATCACAGTAACACGTTATATGAGGCAGTAGGACCAGCCATACATAGTGCAGTGTATGTAATGCATCAGACATATACAGGACCAGTGATCACAGTAACACGTTATATGTGGCAGTAGGACCAGCCATACATACTGCAGTGTATGTAATACATCAGACATATACAGGACCAGTGATCACAGTAACAAGTTATATACGGCAGTAGGACCAGCCATACATAGTGCAGTGTATGTAATACATCAGACATATACAGGACCAGTGATCACAGTAACCTGTTATATGCGGCAGTAGGACCAGCCTTACATAGTGCAGTGTATGTAATACATCAGACATATACAGGGCCAGTGATCACAGTAACCTGTTATATGCGGCAGTAGGACCAGCCATACATAGTGCAGTGTATGTAATACATCAGACATATACAGGGCCAGTGATCACAGTAACCCGTTATATACGGCAGTAGGACCAGCCATACATAGTGCAGTGTATGTAATACATCAGACATATACAGGGCCAGTGATCACAGTAACACAGTATATGAGGCAGTAGGACCAGCCATACATAGTGCAGTGTATGTAATGCATCAGACATATACAGGACCAGTGATCACAGTAACCTGTTATATGCGGCAGTAGGACCAGCCATACATAGTGCAGTGTATGTAATACATCAGACATATACAGGACCAGTGATCACAGTAACCTGTTATACGTGGCAGTAGGACCAGCCATACATAGTGCAGTGTATGTTATACATCAGACATATACAGGACCAGTGATCACAGTAACCCGTTATATGAGGCAGTAGGACCAGCCATACATAGTGCAGTGTATGTAATACATCAGACATATACAGGACCAGTGATCACAGTAACCTGTTATATGCGGCAGTAGGACCAGCCATACATAGTGCAGTGTATGTAATACATCAGACAGATATAGGACCAGTGATTACAGTAACCTGTTATATGCGGCAGTAAGACCAGCCATACATAGTGCAGTGTATGTAATACATCAGACATATACTGGGCCAGTGATCACAGTAACCTGTTATATGTGGCAGTAGGACCAGCCATACATAGTGCAGTGTATATAATACATCAGACATATACAGGACAAGTGATCACAGTATCCAGTTATGTGCGGCAGTAGGACCAGCCATACATAGTGCAGTGTATGTAACAGGACCAGTGATCACAGTAACCTGTTATATGTGGCAGTAGGACCAGCCATACATAGTGCAGTGTATGTAATACATCAGACATATACAGGGCCAGTGATCACAGTAACCTGTTATATGAGGCAGTAGGACCAGCCATACATAGTGCAGTGTATGTAGTACATCAGATATTAATGGACCAGTGATCACAGTAACCTGTTATATGTGGCAGTAGGACCAGCCATACATAGTGCAGTGTATGTAATACATCAGACATATGCAGGACCAGTGATCACAGTAACACGTTATATGAGGCAGTATGACCAGCCATACATAGTGCAGTGTATGTAATACATCAGTCATATACAGGGCCAGTGATCACAGTAACCCGTTATATGCGGCAGTAGGACCAGCCATACATAGTGCAGTGTATGTAATACATCAGACATATACAGGACCAGTGATCACAGTAACCTGTTTTATGCGGCAGTAGGACCAGCCATACATAGTGCAGTGTATGTAATACATCAGACATATACAGGGCCAGTGATCACAGTAACCTGTTATATGAGGCAGTCGGACCAGCCATACATAGTGCAGTGTATGTAATACATCAGGCATATACAGGGCCAGTGATCACAGTAACCCGTTATATGCGGCAGTAGGACCAGTCATACATAGTGCAGTGTATGTAATACATCAGACATATACAGGACCAGTGATCACAGTAACCTGTTATATGTGGTAGTAGGACCAGCCATACATAGTGCAGTGTATGTAATACATCAGACATATACAGGACCAGTGATCACAGTAACATGTTATATGAGGCAGTAGGACCAGCCATACATAGTGCAGTGTATGTAATACATCAGATATATACAGGACCAGTGATCACAGTAACCTGTTATATGAGGCAGTAGGACCAGCCATACATAGTGCAGTGTATGTAATACATCAGACATATACAGGACCAGTGATCACAGTAACCTGTTATATGTGGCAGTAGGACCAGCCGTACATAGTGCAGTGTATGTAATACATCAGACATATACAGGGCCAGTGATCACAGTAACACGTTATATGCGGCAGTAGGACCATCCATACATAGTGCAGTGTATGTAATACATCAGACATATACAGGACCAGCGATCACAGTAACCCGTTATATGAGGCAGTAGGACCAGCCATACATAGTGCAGTGTATGTAATACATCAGACATATACAGGACCAGTGATCACTGTAACCTGTTATATGAGGCAGTAGGACCAGCCATACATAGTGCAGTGTATGTACTGCGTCAGACATATACAGGACCAGTGATCACAGTAACACGTTATATGAGGCAGTAGGACCAGCCATACATAGTGCAGTGTATGTAATGCATCAGACATATACAGGACCAGTGATCACAGTAACACGTTATATGTGGCAGTAGGACCAGCCATACATACTGCAGTGTATGTAATACATCAGACATATACAGGACCAGTGATCACAGTAACAAGTTATATACGGCAGTAGGACAAGCCATACATAGTGCAGTGTATGTAATACATCAGACATATACAGGACCAGTGATCACAGTAACCTGTTATATGCGGCAGTAGGACCAGCCTTACATAGTGCAGTGTATGTAATACATCAGACATATACAGGGCCAGTGATCACAGTAACCTGTTATATGCGGCAGTAGGACCAGCCATACATAGTGCAGTGTATGTAATACATCAGACATATACAGGGCCAGTGATCACAGTAACCCGTTATATACGGCAGTAGGACCAGCCATACATAGTGCAGTGTATGTAATACATCAGACATATACAGGGCCAGTGATCACAGTAACACAGTATATGAGGCAGTAGGACCAGCCATACATAGTGCAGTGTATGTAATGCATCAGACATATACAGGACCAGTGATCACAGTAACCTGTTATATGCGGCAGTAGGACCAGCCATACATAGTGCAGTGTATGTAATACATCAGACATATACAGGACCAGTGATCACAGTAACCTGTTATACGTGGCAGTAGGACCAGCCATACATAGTGCAGTGTATGTTATACATCAGACATATACAGGACCAGTGATCACAGTAACCCTTTATATGAGGCAGTAGGACCAGCCATACATAGTGCAGTGTATGTAATACATCAGACATATACAGGACCAGTGATCACAGTAACCTGTTATATGTGGCAGTAGGACCAGCCATACATAGTGCAGTGTATGTAATACATCAGACATATATAGGACCAGTGATTACAGTAACCTGTTATATGCGGCAGTAAGACCAGCCATACATAGTGCAGTGTATGTAATACATCAGACATATACTGGGCCAGTGATCACAGTAACCTGTTATATGTGGCAGTAGGACCAGCCATACATAGTGCAGTGTATATAATACATCAGACATATACAGGACAAGTGATCACAGTATCCAGTTATGTGCGGCAGTAGGACCAGCCATACATAGTGCAGTGTATGTAATACATCAGACATATACAGGACCAGTGATCACAGTAACATGTTATATGCGGCAGAAGGACCAAACATACATAGTGCACTGTATGTAATACATCAGACTTATACAGGGCCAGTGATCACAGTAACCCGTTATATGAGGCAGTAGGACCAGCTATACATAGTGCAGTGTATGTAATGCATCAGACATATACAGGACCAGTGATCACAGTAACCTGTTTTATGCGGCAGTAGGACCAGACATACATAGTGCACTATATGTAATACATCAGACATATACAGGGCCAGTGATCACAGTTACCTGTTATATGCGGCAGTAGGACCAGCCATACATAGTGCAGTGTATGTAATACATCAGACATATACAGGACCAGTGATCACAGTAACCTGTTATATGTGGCAGTAGGACCAGCCATACATAGTGCAGTGTATGTAATACATCAGACATATACAGGACCAGTCATCACAGTAACATGTTATATGCGGCAGTAGGACCAGCCATACATAGAGCAGTGTTTTTAATACATCAGACATATACAGGGCCAGTGATCACAGTAACCTGTTATATGTTGCAGTAAGACCAGCCATACATAGTGCAGTGTATGTAATGCATCAGACATATACAGGACCAGTGATCACAGTAACCTGTTATATGGGGCAGTAGGACCAGCCATACATAGTGCAGTGTATGTAATACATCAGACATGTACAGGACTAGTGATCACAGTAACCTGTTATATGTGGCAGTAGGACCAGCCATACATAGTGCAGTGTATGTAATACATCAGACATATACAGGACCACTGATCACAGTAACCTGTTATATGCGGCAGTAGGACCAGCCATACATAGTGCAGTGTATGTAATACATCAGACATATACAGGGCCAGTGATCACAGTAACCTGTTATATGCGGCAGTAGGACCAGCCATACATAGTGCAGTGTATGTTATACATCAGACATATACAGGACCAGTGATCACAGTAACCTGTTATATGAGGCAGTAGGACCAGCCATACATAGTGCAGTGTATTTAATACTTCAGATATATACAGGACCAGTGATCACAGTAACCTGTTATATGAGGCTGTAGGACCAGCCATACATAGTGCAGTGTATGTAATACATCAGACATATACAGGACCAGTGATCACAGTAACCTGTTATATCTGGCAGTAGGACCAGCCATACATAGTGCAGTGTATGTACTGCGTCAGACATATACAGGACCAGTGATCACAGTAACACGTTATATGAGGCAGTAGGACCAGCCATACATAGTGCAGTGTATGTAATGCATCAGACATATACAGGACCAGTGATCACAGTAACACGTTATATGTGGCAGTAGGACCAGCCATACATACTGCAGTGTATGTAATACATCAGACATATACAGGACCAGTGATCACAGTAACAAGTTATATACGGCAGTAGGACCAGCCATACATAGTGCAGTGTATGTAATACATCAGACATATACAGGACCAGTGATCACAGTAACCTGTTATATGCGGCAGTAGGACCAGCCTTACATAGTGCAGTGTATGTAATACATCAGACATATACAGGGCCAGTGATCACAGTAACCTGTTATATGCGGCAGTAGGACCAGCCATACATAGTGCAGTGTATGTAATACATCAGACATATACAGGGCCAGTGATCACAGTAACCCGTTATATACGGCAGTAGGACCAGCCATACATAGTGCAGTGTATGTAATACATCAGACATATACAGGGCCAGTGATCACAGTAACACAGTATATGAGGCAGTAGGACCAGCCATACATAGTGCAGTGTATGTAATGCATCAGACATATACAGGACCAGTGATCACAGTAACCTGTTATATGCGGCAGTAGGACCAGCCATACATAGTGCAGTGTATGTAATACATCAGACATATACAGGACCAGTGATCACAGTAACCTGTTATACGTGGCAGTAGGACCAGCCATACATAGTGCAGTGTATGTTATACATCAGACATATACAGGACCAGTGATCACAGTAACCCGTTATATGAGGCAGTAGGACCAGCCATACATAGTGCAGTGTATGTAATACATCAGACATATACAGGACCAGTGATCACAGTAACCTGTTATATGCGGCAGTAGGACCAGCCATACATAGTGCAGTGTATGTAATACATCAGACAGATATAGGACCAGTGATTACAGTAACCTGTTATATGCGGCAGTAAGACCAGCCATACATAGTGCAGTGTATGTAATACATCAGACATATACTGGGCCAGTGATCACAGTAACCTGTTATATGTGGCAGTAGGACCAGCCATACATAGTGCAGTGTATATAATACATCAGACATATACAGGACAAGTGATCACAGTATCCAGTTATGTGCGGCAGTAGGACCAGCCATACATAGTGCAGTGTATGTAATACATCAGATATATACAGGACCAGTGATCACAGTAACCTGTTATATGTGGCAGTAGGACCAGCCATACATAGTGCAGTGTATGTAATACATCAGACATATACAGGGCCAGTGATCACAGTAACCTGTTATATGAGGCAGTAGGACCAGCCATACATAGTGCAGTGTATGTAGTACATCAGATATATACAGGACGAGTGATCACAGTAACCTGTTATATGTGGCAGTAGGACCAGCCATACATAGTGCAGTGTATGTAATACATCAGACATATGCAGGACCAGTGATCACAGTAACACGTTATATGAGGCAGTATGACCAGCCATACATAGTGCAGTGTATGTAATACATCAGACATATACAGGACCAGTGATCACAGTAACCTGTTATATGTGGCAGTAGGACCAGCCATACATAGTGCAGTGTATGTAATACATCAGACATATACAGGACCAGTCATCACAGTAACATGTTATATGCGGCAGTAGGACCAGCCATACATAGAGCAGTGTTTTTAATACATCAGACATATACAGGGCCAGTGATCACAGTAACCTGTTATATGTTGCAGTAAGACCAGCCATACATAGTGCAGTGTATGTAATGCATCAGACATATACAGGACCAGTGATCACAGTAACCTGTTATATGGGGCAGTAGGACCAGCCATACATAGTGCAGTGTATGTAATACATCAGACATGTACAGGACTAGTGATCACAGTAACCTGTTATATGTGGCAGTAGGACCAGCCATACATAGTGCAGTGTATGTAATACATCAGACATATACAGGACCACTGATCACAGTAACCTGTTATATGCGGCAGTAGGACCAGCCATACATAGTGCACTGTATGTAATACATCAGACATATACAGGGCCAGTGATCACAGTAACCTGTTATATGCGGCAGTAGGACCAGCCATACATAGTGCAGTGTATGTTATACATCAGACATATACAGGACCAGTGATCACAGTAACCCTTTATATGAGGCAGTAGGACCAGCCATACATAGTGCAGTGTATGTAATACATCAGACATATACAGGACCAGTGATCACAGTAACCTGTTATATGCGGCAGTAGGACCAGCCATACATAGTGCAGTGTATGTAATACATCAGACATATATAGGACCAGTGATTACAGTAACCTGTTATATGCGGCAGTAAGACCAGCCATACATAGTGCAGTGTATGTAATACATCAGACATATACTGGGCCAGTGATCACAGTAACCTGTTATATGTGGCAGTAGGACCAGCCATACATAGTGCAGTGTATATAATACATCAGACATATACAGGACAAGTGATCACAGTATCCAGTTATGTGCGGCAGTAGGACCAGCCATACATAGTGCAGTGTATGTAATACATCAGACATATACAGGACCAGTGATCACAGTAACATGTTATATGCGGCAGAAGGACCAAACATACATAGTGCACTGTATGTAATACATCAGACTTATACAGGGCCAGTGATCACAGTAACCCGTTATATGAGGCAGTAGGACCAGCTATACATAGTGCAGTATGTAATGCATCAGACATATACAGGACCAGTGATCACAGTAACCTGTTTTATGCGGCAGTAGGACCAGACATACATAGTGCACTATATGTAATACATCAGACATATACAGGGCCAGTGATCACAGTTACCTGTTATATGCGGCAGTAGGACCAGCCATACATAGTGCAGTGTATGTAATACATCAGACATATACAGGACCAGTGATCACAGTAACCTGTTATATGTGGCAGTAGGACCAGCCATACATAGAGCAGTGTATGTAATACATCAGACATATACAGGGCCAGTGATCACAGTAACATGTTATATGCGGCAGTAGGACCAGCCATACATAGAGCAGTGTTTTTAATACATCAGACATATACAGGGCCAGTGATCACAGTAACCTGTTATATGTGGCAGTAAGACCAGCCATACATAGTGCAGTGTATGTAATGCATCAGACATATACAGGACCAGTGATCACAGTAACCTGTTATATGGGGCAGTAGGACCAGCCATACATAGTGCAGTGTATGTAATACATCAGACATGTACAGGACTAGTGATCACAGTAACCTGTTATATGTGGCAGTAGGACCAGCCATACATAGTGCAGTGTATGTAATACATCAGACATATACAGGACCACTGATCACAGTAACCTGTTATATGCGGCAGTAGGACCAGCCATACATAGTGCAGTGTATGTAATACATCAGACATATACAGGGCCAGTGATCACAGTAACCTGTTATATGCGGCAGTAGGACCAGCCATACATAGTGCAGTGTATGTTATACATCAGACATATACAGGACCAGTGATCACAGTAACCTGTTATATGAGGCAGTAGGACCAGCCATACATAGTGCAGTGTATTTAATACTTCAGATATATACAGGACCAGTGATCACAGTAACCTGTTATATGAGGCTGTAGGACCAGCCATACATAGTGCAGTGTATGTAATACATCAGACATATACAGGACCAGTGATCACAGTAACCTGTTATATCTGGCAGTAGGACCAGCCATACATAGTGCAGTGTATGTACTGCGTCAGACATATACAGGACCAGTGATCACAGTAACACGTTATATGAGGCAGTAGGACCAGCCATACATAGTGCAGTGTATGTAATGCATCAGACATATACAGGACCAGTGATCACAGTAACACGTTATATGTGGCAGTAGGACCAGCCATACATACTGCAGTGTATGTAATACATCAGACATATACAGGACCAGTGATCACAGTAACAAGTTATATACGGCAGTAGGACCAGCCATACATAGTGCAGTGTATGTAATACATCAGACATATACAGGACCAGTGATCACAGTAACCTGTTTTATGCGGCAGTAGGACCAGCCATACATAGTGCAGTGTATGTAATACATCAGACATATACAGGGCCAGTGATCACAGTAACCTGTTATATGAGGCAGTCGGACCAGCCATACATAGTGCAGTGTATGTAATACATCAGGCATATACAGGGCCAGTGATCCCAGTAACACGTTATATGCGGCAGTAGGACCAGTCAAACATAGTGCAGTGTATGTAATACATCAGACATATACAGGACCAGTGATCACAGTAACCTGTTATATGTGGTAGTAGGACCAGCCATACATAGTGCAGTGTATGTAATACATCAGACATATACAGGACCAGTGATCACAGTAACATGTTATATGAGGCAGTAGGACCAGCCATACATAGTGCAGTGTATGTAATACATCAGACATATACAGGGCCAGTGATCACAGTAACCCATTACATGCGGCAGTAGGACCAGCCATAGATAGTGCAGTGTATGTAATACATCAGACATATACAGGGCCAGCGTTCACAGTAACCTGTTATATGCGGCAGTAGGACCAGCCATACATAGTGCAGTGTATGTTATACATCAGACATATACAGGACCAGTGATCACAGTAACCTGTTATATGAGGCAGTAGGACCAGCCATACATAGTGCAGTGTATGTAATACATCAGATATATACAGGACCAGTGATCACAGTAACCTGTTATATGAGGCTGTAGGACCAGCCATACATAGTGCAGTGTATGTAATACATCAGACATATACAGGACCAGTGATCACAGTAACCTGTTATATGTGGCAGTAGGACCAGCCATACATAGTGCAGTGTATGTAATACATCAGACATATACAGGGCCAGTGATCACAGTAACACGTTATATGCGGCAGTAGGACAATCCATACATAGTGCAGTGTATGTAATACATCAGACATATACAGGACCAGTGATCACAGTAACACGTTATATGTGGCAGTAGGACCAGCCATACATACTGCAGTGTATGTAATACATCAGACATATACAGGGCCAGTGATCACAGTAACCCGTTATATACGGCAGTAGGACCAGCCATACATAGTGCAGTGTATGTAATACATCAGACATATACAGGGCCAGTGATCACAGTAACACAGTATATGAGGCAGTAGGACCAGCCATACATAGTGCAGTGTATGTAATGCATCAGACATATACAGGACCAGTGATCACAGTAACCTGTTATATGCGGCAGTAGGACCAGCCATACATAGTGCAGTGTATGTAATACATCAGACATATACAGGACCAGTGATCACAGTAACCTGTTATACGTGGCAGTAGGACCAGCCATACATAGTGCAGTGTATGTTATACATCAGACATATACAGGACCAGTGATCACAGTAACCCGTTATATGAGGCAGTAGGACCAGCCATACATAGTGCAGTGTATGTAATACATCAGACATATACAGGACCAGTGATCACAGTAACCTGTTATATGCGGCAGTAGGACCAGCCATACATAGTGCAGTGTATGTAATACATCAGACATATACAGAGCCAGTGATCACAGTAACACGTTATATGTGGCAGTAGGACCACCCATACATAGTGCAGTGTATGTAATACATCAGACATATACAGGGCCAGTGATCACAGTAACCCGTTATATGCGGCAGTAGGACCACCCATACATAGTGCAGTGTATGTAATACATCAGACATATACAGGACCAGTGATCACAGTAACATGTTATATGCTGCAGTAGGACCAGCCATACATAGTGCAGTGTATGTAATACATCAGATATATACAGGACCAGTGATCACAGTAACCTGTTATATGTGGCAGTTGGACCAGCCATACATAGTGCAGTGTATGTAATACATCAGATATATACAGGACCAGTGATCACAGTAACCTGTTATATGTGGCAGTAGGACCAGCCATACATAGTGCAGTGTATGTAATACATCAGACATATACAGGGCCAGTGATCACAGTAACCTGTTATATGAGGCAGTAGGACCAGCCATACATAGTGCAGTGTATGTAGTACATCAGATATATACAGGACCAGTGATCACAGTATCCTGTTATATGTGGCAGTAGGACCAGCCATACATAGTGCAGTGTATGTAATACATCAGACATATGCAGGACCAGTGATCACAGTAACACGTTATATGAGGCAGTATGACCAGCCATACATAGTGCAGTGTATGTAATACATCAGACATATACAGGACCAGTGATCACAGTAACCCGTTATATGCGGAAGTAGGACCAGCCATACATAGTGCAGTGTATGTAATACATCAGACATATACAGGACCAGTGATCACAGTAACCTGTTTTATGTGGCAGTAGGACCAGCCATACATAGTGCAGTGTATGTAATACATCAGACATATACAGGGCCAGTGATCACAGTAACCAGTTATATGAGGCAGTCGGACCAGCCATACATAGTGCAGTGTATGTAATACATCAGGCATATACAGGGCCAGTGATCACAGTAACCCGTTATATGCGGTAGTAGGACCAGCCATACATAGTGCAGTGTATGTAATACATCAGACATATACAGGGCCAGCATTCACAGTAACCTGTTATATGCGGCAGTAGGACCAGCCATACATAGTGCAGTGTATGTTATACATCAGACATATACAGGACCAGTGATCACAGTAACCTGTTATATGAGGCAGTAGGACCAGCCATACATAGTGCAGTGTATTTAATACATCAGATATATACAGGACCAGTGATCACAGTAACCTGTTATATGAGGCTGTAGGACCAGCCATACATAGTGCAGTGTATGTAATACATCAGACATATACAGGACCAGTGATCACAGTAACCTGTTATATCTGGCAGTAGGACCAGCCATACATAGTGCAGTGTATGTACTGCGTCAGACATATACAGGACCAGTGATCACAGTAACACGTTATATGAGGCAGTAGGACCAGCCATACATAGTGCAGTGTATGTAATGCATCAGACATATACAGGACCAGTGATCACAGTAACACGTTATATGTGGCAGTAGGACCAGCCATACATACTGCAGTGTATGTAATACATCAGACATATACAGGACCAGTGATCACAGTAACAAGTTATATACGGCAGTAGGACCAGCCATACATAGTGCAGTGTATGTAATACATCAGACATATACAGGACCAGTGATCACAGTAACCTGTTATATGCGGCAGTAGGACCAGCCTTACATAGTGCAGTGTATGTAATACATCAGACATATACAGGGCCAGTGATCACAGTAACCTGTTATATGCGGCAGTAGGACCAGCCATACATAGTGCAGTGTATGTAATACATCAGACATATACAGGGCCAGTGATCACAGTAACCCGTTATATACGGCAGTAGGACCAGCCATACATAGTGCAGTGTATGTAATACATCAGACATATACAGGGCCAGTGATCACAGTAACACAGTATATGAGGCAGTAGGACCAGCCATACATAGTGCAGTGTATGTAATGCATCAGACATATACAGGACCAGTGATCACAGTAACCTGTTATATGCGGCAGTAGGACCAGCCATACATAGTGCAGTGTATGTAATACATCAGACATATACAGGACCAGTGATCACAGTAACCTGTTATACGTGGCAGTAGGACCAGCCATACATAGTGCAGTGTATGTTATACATCAGACATATACAGGACCAGTGATCACAGTAACCCGTTATATGAGGCAGTAGGACCAGCCATACATAGTGCAGTGTATGTAATACATCAGACATATACAGGACCAGTGATCACAGTAACCTGTTATATGCGGCAGTAGGACCAGCCATACATAGTGCAGTGTATGTAATACATCAGACAGATATAGGACCAGTGATTACAGTAACCTGTTATATGCGGCAGTAAGACCAGCCATACATAGTGCAGTGTATGTAATACATCAGACATATACTGGGCCAGTGATCACAGTAACCTGTTATATGTGGCAGTAGGACCAGCCATACATAGTGCAGTGTATATAATACATCAGACATATACAGGACAAGTGATCACAGTATCCAGTTATGTGCGGCAGTAGGACCAGCCATACATAGTGCAGTGTATGTAACAGGACCAGTGATCACAGTAACCTGTTATATGTGGCAGTAGGACCAGCCATACATAGTGCAGTGTATGTAATACATCAGACATATACAGGGCCAGTGATCACAGTAACCTGTTATATGAGGCAGTAGGACCAGCCATACATAGTGCAGTGTATGTAGTACATCAGATATTAATGGACCAGTGATCACAGTAACCTGTTATATGTGGCAGTAGGACCAGCCATACATAGTGCAGTGTATGTAATACATCAGACATATGCAGGACCAGTGATCACAGTAACACGTTATATGAGACAGTATGACCAGCCATACATAGTGCAGTGTATGTAATACATCAGACATATACAGGGCCAGTGATCACAGTAACCCGTTATATGCGGCAGTAGGACCAGCCATACATAGTGCAGTGTATGTAATACATCAGACATATACAGGACCAGTGATCACAGTAACCTGTTTTATGCGGCAGTAGGACCAGCCATACATAGTGCAGTGTATGTAATACATCAGACATATACAGGGCCAGTGATCACAGTAACCTGTTATATGAGGCAGTCGGACCAGCCATACATAGTGCAGTGTATGTAATACATCAGGCATATACAGGGCCAGTGATCACAGTAACCCGTTATATGCGGCAGTAGGACCAGTCATACATAGTGCAGTGTATGTAATACATCAGACATATACAGGACCAGTGATCACAGTAACCTGTTATATGTGGTAGTAGGACCAGCCATACATAGTGCAGTGTATGTAATACATCAGACATATACAGGACCAGTGATCACAGTAACATGTTATATGAGGCAGTAGGACCAGCCATACATAGTGCAGTGTATGTAATACATCAGATATATACAGGACCAGTGATCACAGTAACCTGTTATATGAGGCAGTAGGACCAGCCATACATAGTGCAGTGTATGTAATACATCAGACATATACAGGACCAGTGATCACAGTAACCTGTTATATGTGGCAGTAGGACCAGCCGTACATAGTGCAGTGTATGTAATACATCAGACATATACAGGGCCAGTGATCACAGTAACACGTTATATGCGGCAGTAGGACCATCCATACATAGTGCAGTGTATGTAATACATCAGACATATACAGGACCAGCGATCACAGTAACCCGTTATATGAGGCAGTAGGACCAGCCATACATAGTGCAGTGTATGTAATACATCAGACATATACAGGACCAGTGATCACTGTAACCTGTTATATGAGGCAGTAGGACCAGCCATACATAGTGCAGTGTATGTACTGCGTCAGACATATACAGGACCAGTGATCACAGTAACACGTTATATGAGGCAGTAGGACCAGCCATACATAGTGCAGTGTATGTAATGCATCAGACATATACAGGACCAGTGATCACAGTAACACGTTATATGTGGCAGTAGGACCAGCCATACATACTGCAGTGTATGTAATACATCAGACATATACAGGACCAGTGATCACAGTAACAAGTTATATACGGCAGTAGGACAAGCCATACATAGTGCAGTGTATGTAATACATCAGACATATACAGGACCAGTGATCACAGTAACCTGTTATATGCGGCAGTAGGACCAGCCTTACATAGTGCAGTGTATGTAATACATCAGACATATACAGGGCCAGTGATCACAGTAACCTGTTATATGCGGCAGTAGGACCAGCCATACATAGTGCAGTGTATGTAATACATCAGACATATACAGGGCCAGTGATCACAGTAACCCGTTATATACGGCAGTAGGACCAGCCATACATAGTGCAGTGTATGTAATACATCAGACATATACAGGGCCAGTGATCACAGTAACACAGTATATGAGGCAGTAGGACCAGCCATACATAGTGCAGTGTATGTAATGCATCAGACATATACAGGACCAGTGATCACAGTAACCTGTTATATGCGGCAGTAGGACCAGCCATACATAGTGCAGTGTATGTAATACATCAGACATATACAGGACCAGTGATCACAGTAACCTGTTATACGTGGCAGTAGGACCAGCCATACATAGTGCAGTGTATGTTATACATCAGACATATACAGGACCAGTGATCACAGTAACCCTTTATATGAGGCAGTAGGACCAGCCATACATAGTGCAGTGTATGTAATACATCAGACATATACAGGACCAGTGATCACAGTAACCTGTTATATGTGGCAGTAGGACCAGCCATACATAGTGCAGTGTATGTAATACATCAGACATATATAGGACCAGTGATTACAGTAACCTGTTATATGCGGCAGTAAGACCAGCCATACATAGTGCAGTGTATGTAATACATCAGACATATACTGGGCCAGTGATCACAGTAACCTGTTATATGTGGCAGTAGGACCAGCCATACATAGTGCAGTGTATATAATACATCAGACATATACAGGACAAGTGATCACAGTATCCAGTTATGTGCGGCAGTAGGACCAGCCATACATAGTGCAGTGTATGTAATACATCAGACATATACAGGACCAGTGATCACAGTAACATGTTATATGCGGCAGAAGGACCAAACATACATAGTGCACTGTATGTAATACATCAGACTTATACAGGGCCAGTGATCACAGTAACCCGTTATATGAGGCAGTAGGACCAGCTATACATAGTGCAGTGTATGTAATGCATCAGACATATACAGGACCAGTGATCACAGTAACCTGTTTTATGCGGCAGTAGGACCAGACATACATAGTGCACTATATGTAATACATCAGACATATACAGGACCAGTGATCACTGTAACCTGTTATATGAGGCAGTAGGACCAGCCATACATAGTGCAGTGTATGTACTGCGTCAGACATATACAGGACCAGTGATCACAGTAACACGTTATATGAGGCAGTAGGACCAGCCATACATAGTGCAGTGTATGTAATGCATCAGACATATACAGGACCAGTGATCACAGTAACACGTTATATGTGGCAGTAGGACCAGCCATACATACTGCAGTGTATGTAATACATCAGACATATACAGGACCAGTGATCACAGTAACAAGTTATATACGGCAGTAGGACAAGCCATACATAGTGCAGTGTATGTAATACATCAGACATATACAGGACCAGTGATCACAGTAACCTGTTATATGCGGCAGTAGGACCAGCCTTACATAGTGCACTGTATGTAATACATCAGACTTATACAGGGCCAGTGATCACAGTAACCCGTTATATGAGGCAGTAGGACCAGCTATACATAGTGCAGTGTATGTAATGCATCAGACATATACAGGACCAGTGATCACAGTAACCTGTTTTATGCGGCAGTAGGACCAGACATACATAGTGCACTATATGTAATACATCAGACATATACAGGGCCAGTGATCACAGTTACCTGTTATATGCGGCAGTAGGACCAGCCATACATAGTGCAGTGTATGTAATACATCAGACATATACAGGACCAGTGATCACAGTAACCTGTTATATGTGGCAGTAGGACCAGCCATACATAGTGCAGTGTATGTAATACATCAGACATATACAGGACCAGTCATCACAGTAACATGTTATATGCGGCAGTAGGACCAGCCATACATAGAGCAGTGTTTTTAATACATCAGACATATACAGGGCCAGTGATCACAGTAACCTGTTATATGTTGCAGTAAGACCAGCCATACATAGTGCAGTGTATGTAATGCATCAGACATATACAGGACCAGTGATCACAGTAACCTGTTATATGGGGCAGTAGGACCAGCCATACATAGTGCAGTGTATGTAATACATCAGACATGTACAGGACTAGTGATCACAGTAACCTGTTATATGTGGCAGTAGGACCAGCCATACATAGTGCAGTGTATGTAATACATCAGACATATACAGGACCACTGATCACAGTAACCTGTTATATGCGGCAGTAGGACCAGCCATACATAGTGCAGTGTATGTAATACATCAGACATATACAGGGCCAGTGATCACAGTAACCTGTTATATGCGGCAGTAGGACCAGCCATACATAGTGCAGTGTATGTTATACATCAGACATATACAGGACCAGTGATCACAGTAACCTGTTATATGAGGCAGTAGGACCAGCCATACATAGTGCAGTGTATTTAATACTTCAGATATATACAGGACCAGTGATCACAGTAACCTGTTATATGAGGCTGTAGGACCAGCCATACATAGTGCAGTGTATGTAATACATCAGACATATACAGGACCAGTGATCACTGTAACCTGTTATATGAGGCAGTAGGACCAGCCATACATAGTGCAGTGTATGTACTGCGTCAGACATATACAGGACCAGTGATCACAGTAACACGTTATATGAGGCAGTAGGACCAGCCATACATAGTGCAGTGTATGTAATGCATCAGACATATACAGGACCAGTGATCACAGTAACACGTTATATGTGGCAGTAGGACCAGCCATACATACTGCAGTGTATGTAATACATCAGACATATACAGGACCAGTGATCACAGTAACAAGTTATATACGGCAGTAGGACAAGCCATACATAGTGCAGTGTATGTAATACATCAGACATATACAGGACCAGTGATCACAGTAACCTGTTATATGCGGCAGTAGGACCAGCCTTACATAGTGCAGTGTATGTAATACATCAGACATATACAGGGCCAGTGATCACAGTAACCTGTTATATGCGGCAGTAGGACCAGCCATACATAGTGCAGTGTATGTAATACATCAGACATATACAGGGCCAGTGATCACAGTAACCCGTTATATACGGCAGTAGGACCAGCCATACATAGTGCAGTGTATGTAATACATCAGACATATACAGGGCCAGTGATCACAGTAACACAGTATATGAGGCAGTAGGACCAGCCATACATAGTGCAGTGTATGTAATGCATCAGACATATACAGGACCAGTGATCACAGTAACACGTTATATGAGGCAGTATGACCAGCCATACATAGTGCAGTGTATGTAATACATCAGACATATACAGGACCAGTGATCACAGTAACCCGTTATATGCGGAAGTAGGACCAGCCATACATAGTGCAGTGTATGTAATACATCAGACATATACAGGACCAGTGATCACAGTAACCTGTTTTATGTGGCAGTAGGACCAGCCATACATAGTGCAGTGTATGTAATACATCAGACATATACAGGGCCAGTGATCACAGTAACCAGTTATATGAGGCAGTCGGACCAGCCATACATAGTGCAGTGTATGTAATACATCAGGCATATACAGGGCCAGTGATCACAGTAACCCGTTATATGCGGTAGTAGGACCAGCCATACATAGTGCAGTGTATGTAATACATCAGACATATACAGGGCCAGCATTCACAGTAACCTGTTATATGCGGCAGTAGGACCAGCCATACATAGTGCAGTGTATGTTATACATCAGACATATACAGGACCAGTGATCACAGTAACCTGTTATATGAGGCAGTAGGACCAGCCATACATAGTGCAGTGTATTTAATACATCAGATATATACAGGACCAGTGATCACAGTAACCTGTTATATGAGGCTGTAGGACCAGCCATACATAGTGCAGTGTATGTAATACATCAGACATATACAGGACCAGTGATCACAGTAACCTGTTATATCTGGCAGTAGGACCAGCCATACATAGTGCAGTGTATGTACTGCGTCAGACATATACAGGACCAGTGATCACAGTAACACGTTATATGAGGCAGTAGGACCAGCCATACATAGTGCAGTGTATGTAATGCATCAGACATATACAGGACCAGTGATCACAGTAACACGTTATATGTGGCAGTAGGACCAGCCATACATACTGCAGTGTATGTAATACATCAGACATATACAGGACCAGTGATCACAGTAACAAGTTATATACGGCAGTAGGACCAGCCATACATAGTGCAGTGTATGTAATACATCAGACATATACAGGACCAGTGATCACAGTAACCTGTTATATGCGGCAGTAGGACCAGCCTTACATAGTGCAGTGTATGTAATACATCAGACATATACAGGGCCAGTGATCACAGTAACCTGTTATATGCGGCAGTAGGACCAGCCATACATAGTGCAGTGTATGTAATACATCAGACATATACAGGGCCAGTGATCACAGTAACCCGTTATATACGGCAGTAGGACCAGCCATACATAGTGCAGTGTATGTAATACATCAGACATATACAGGGCCAGTGATCACAGTAACACAGTATATGAGGCAGTAGGACCAGCCATACATAGTGCAGTGTATGTAATGCATCAGACATATACAGGACCAGTGATCACAGTAACCTGTTATATGCGGCAGTAGGACCAGCCATACATAGTGCAGTGTATGTAATACATCAGACATATACAGGACCAGTGATCACAGTAACCTGTTATACGTGGCAGTAGGACCAGCCATACATAGTGCAGTGTATGTTATACATCAGACATATACAGGACCAGTGATCACAGTAACCCGTTATATGAGGCAGTAGGACCAGCCATACATAGTGCAGTGTATGTAATACATCAGACATATACAGGACCAGTGATCACAGTAACCTGTTATATGCGGCAGTAGGACCAGCCATACATAGTGCAGTGTATGTAATACATCAGACAGATATAGGACCAGTGATTACAGTAACCTGTTATATGCGGCAGTAAGACCAGCCATACATAGTGCAGTGTATGTAATACATCAGACATATACTGGGCCAGTGATCACAGTAACCTGTTATATGTGGCAGTAGGACCAGCCATACATAGTGCAGTGTATATAATACATCAGACATATACAGGACAAGTGATCACAGTATCCAGTTATGTGCGGCAGTAGGACCAGCCATACATAGTGCAGTGTATGTAACAGGACCAGTGATCACAGTAACCTGTTATATGTGGCAGTAGGACCAGCCATACATAGTGCAGTGTATGTAATACATCAGACATATACAGGGCCAGTGATCACAGTAACCTGTTATATGAGGCAGTAGGACCAGCCATACATAGTGCAGTGTATGTAGTACATCAGATATTAATGGACCAGTGATCACAGTAACCTGTTATATGTGGCAGTAGGACCAGCCATACATAGTGCAGTGTATGTAATACATCAGACATATGCAGGACCAGTGATCACAGTAACACGTTATATGAGACAGTATGACCAGCCATACATAGTGCAGTGTATGTAATACATCAGACATATACAGGGCCAGTGATCACAGTAACCCGTTATATGCGGCAGTAGGACCAGCCATACATAGTGCAGTGTATGTAATACATCAGACATATACAGGACCAGTGATCACAGTAACCTGTTTTATGCGGCAGTAGGACCAGCCATACATAGTGCAGTGTATGTAATACATCAGACATATACAGGGCCAGTGATCACAGTAACCTGTTATATGAGGCAGTCGGACCAGCCATACATAGTGCAGTGTATGTAATACATCAGGCATATACAGGGCCAGTGATCACAGTAACCCGTTATATGCGGCAGTAGGACCAGTCATACATAGTGCAGTGTATGTAATACATCAGACATATACAGGACCAGTGATCACAGTAACCTGTTATATGTGGTAGTAGGACCAGCCATACATAGTGCAGTGTATGTAATACATCAGACATATACAGGACCAGTGATCACAGTAACATGTTATATGAGGCAGTAGGACCAGCCATACATAGTGCAGTGTATGTAATACATCAGATATATACAGGACCAGTGATCACAGTAACCTGTTATATGAGGCAGTAGGACCAGCCATACATAGTGCAGTGTATGTAATACATCAGACATATACAGGACCAGTGATCACAGTAACCTGTTATATGTGGCAGTAGGACCAGCCGTACATAGTGCAGTGTATGTAATACATCAGACATATACAGGGCCAGTGATCACAGTAACACGTTATATGCGGCAGTAGGACCATCCATACATAGTGCAGTGTATGTAATACATCAGACATATACAGGACCAGCGATCACAGTAACCCGTTATATGAGGCAGTAGGACCAGCCATACATAGTGCAGTGTATGTAATACATCAGACATATACAGGACCAGTGATCACTGTAACCTGTTATATGAGGCAGTAGGACCAGCCATACATAGTGCAGTGTATGTACTGCGTCAGACATATACAGGACCAGTGATCACAGTAACACGTTATATGAGGCAGTAGGACCAGCCATACATAGTGCAGTGTATGTAATGCATCAGACATATACAGGACCAGTGATCACAGTAACACGTTATATGTGGCAGTAGGACCAGCCATACATACTGCAGTGTATGTAATACATCAGACATATACAGGACCAGTGATCACAGTAACAAGTTATATACGGCAGTAGGACAAGCCATACATAGTGCAGTGTATGTAATACATCAGACATATACAGGACCAGTGATCACAGTAACCTGTTATATGCGGCAGTAGGACCAGCCTTACATAGTGCAGTGTATGTAATACATCAGACATATACAGGGCCAGTGATCACAGTAACCTGTTATATGCGGCAGTAGGACCAGCCATACATAGTGCAGTGTATGTAATACATCAGACATATACAGGGCCAGTGATCACAGTAACCCGTTATATACGGCAGTAGGACCAGCCATACATAGTGCAGTGTATGTAATACATCAGACATATACAGGGCCAGTGATCACAGTAACACAGTATATGAGGCAGTAGGACCAGCCATACATAGTGCAGTGTATGTAATGCATCAGACATATACAGGACCAGTGATCACAGTAACCTGTTATATGCGGCAGTAGGACCAGCCATACATAGTGCAGTGTATGTAATACATCAGACATATACAGGACCAGTGATCACAGTAACCTGTTATACGTGGCAGTAGGACCAGCCATACATAGTGCAGTGTATGTTATACATCAGACATATACAGGACCAGTGATCACAGTAACCCTTTATATGAGGCAGTAGGACCAGCCATACATAGTGCAGTGTATGTAATACATCAGACATATACAGGACCAGTGATCACAGTAACCTGTTATATGTGGCAGTAGGACCAGCCATACATAGTGCAGTGTATGTAATACATCAGACATATATAGGACCAGTGATTACAGTAACCTGTTATATGCGGCAGTAAGACCAGCCATACATAGTGCAGTGTATGTAATACATCAGACATATACTGGGCCAGTGATCACAGTAACCTGTTATATGTGGCAGTAGGACCAGCCATACATAGTGCAGTGTATATAATACATCAGACATATACAGGACAAGTGATCACAGTATCCAGTTATGTGCGGCAGTAGGACCAGCCATACATAGTGCAGTGTATGTAATACATCAGACATATACAGGACCAGTGATCACAGTAACATGTTATATGCGGCAGAAGGACCAAACATACATAGTGCACTGTATGTAATACATCAGACTTATACAGGGCCAGTGATCACAGTAACCCGTTATATGAGGCAGTAGGACCAGCTATACATAGTGCAGTGTATGTAATGCATCAGACATATACAGGACCAGTGATCACAGTAACCTGTTTTATGCGGCAGTAGGACCAGACATACATAGTGCACTATATGTAATACATCAGACATATACAGGACCAGTGATCACTGTAACCTGTTATATGAGGCAGTAGGACCAGCCATACATAGTGCAGTGTATGTACTGCGTCAGACATATACAGGACCAGTGATCACAGTAACACGTTATATGAGGCAGTAGGACCAGCCATACATAGTGCAGTGTATGTAATGCATCAGACATATACAGGACCAGTGATCACAGTAACACGTTATATGTGGCAGTAGGACCAGCCATACATACTGCAGTGTATGTAATACATCAGACATATACAGGACCAGTGATCACAGTAACAAGTTATATACGGCAGTAGGACAAGCCATACATAGTGCAGTGTATGTAATACATCAGACATATACAGGACCAGTGATCACAGTAACCTGTTATATGCGGCAGTAGGACCAGCCTTACATAGTGCACTGTATGTAATACATCAGACTTATACAGGGCCAGTGATCACAGTAACCCGTTATATGAGGCAGTAGGACCAGCTATACATAGTGCAGTGTATGTAATGCATCAGACATATACAGGACCAGTGATCACAGTAACCTGTTTTATGCGGCAGTAGGACCAGACATACATAGTGCACTATATGTAATACATCAGACATATACAGGGCCAGTGATCACAGTTACCTGTTATATGCGGCAGTAGGACCAGCCATACATAGTGCAGTGTATGTAATACATCAGACATATACAGGACCAGTGATCACAGTAACCTGTTATATGTGGCAGTAGGACCAGCCATACATAGTGCAGTGTATGTAATACATCAGACATATACAGGACCAGTCATCACAGTAACATGTTATATGCGGCAGTAGGACCAGCCATACATAGAGCAGTGTTTTTAATACATCAGACATATACAGGGCCAGTGATCACAGTAACCTGTTATATGTTGCAGTAAGACCAGCCATACATAGTGCAGTGTATGTAATGCATCAGACATATACAGGACCAGTGATCACAGTAACCTGTTATATGGGGCAGTAGGACCAGCCATACATAGTGCAGTGTATGTAATACATCAGACATGTACAGGACTAGTGATCACAGTAACCTGTTATATGTGGCAGTAGGACCAGCCATACATAGTGCAGTGTATGTAATACATCAGACATATACAGGACCACTGATCACAGTAACCTGTTATATGCGGCAGTAGGACCAGCCATACATAGTGCAGTGTATGTAATACATCAGACATATACAGGGCCAGTGATCACAGTAACCTGTTATATGCGGCAGTAGGACCAGCCATACATAGTGCAGTGTATGTTATACATCAGACATATACAGGACCAGTGATCACAGTAACCTGTTATATGAGGCAGTAGGACCAGCCATACATAGTGCAGTGTATTTAATACTTCAGATATATACAGGACCAGTGATCACAGTAACCTGTTATATGAGGCTGTAGGACCAGCCATACATAGTGCAGTGTATGTAATACATCAGACATATACAGGACCAGTGATCACTGTAACCTGTTATATGAGGCAGTAGGACCAGCCATACATAGTGCAGTGTATGTACTGCGTCAGACATATACAGGACCAGTGATCACAGTAACACGTTATATGAGGCAGTAGGACCAGCCATACATAGTGCAGTGTATGTAATGCATCAGACATATACAGGACCAGTGATCACAGTAACACGTTATATGTGGCAGTAGGACCAGCCATACATACTGCAGTGTATGTAATACATCAGACATATACAGGACCAGTGATCACAGTAACAAGTTATATACGGCAGTAGGACAAGCCATACATAGTGCAGTGTATGTAATACATCAGACATATACAGGACCAGTGATCACAGTAACCTGTTATATGCGGCAGTAGGACCAGCCTTACATAGTGCAGTGTATGTAATACATCAGACATATACAGGGCCAGTGATCACAGTAACCTGTTATATGCGGCAGTAGGACCAGCCATACATAGTGCAGTGTATGTAATACATCAGACATATACAGGGCCAGTGATCACAGTAACCCGTTATATACGGCAGTAGGACCAGCCATACATAGTGCAGTGTATGTAATACATCAGACATATACAGGGCCAGTGATCACAGTAACACAGTATATGAGGCAGTAGGACCAGCCATACATAGTGCAGTGTATGTAATGCATCAGACATATACAGGACCAGTGATCACAGTAACCTGTTATATGCGGCAGTAGGACCAGCCATACATAGTGCAGTGTATGTAATACATCAGACATATACAGGACCAGTGATCACAGTAACCTGTTATACGTGGCAGTAGGACCAGCCATACATAGTGCAGTGTATGTTATACATCAGACATATACAGGACCAGTGATCACAGTAACCCTTTATATGAGGCAGTAGGACCAGCCATACATAGTGCAGTGTATGTAATACATCAGACATATACAGGACCAGTGATCACAGTAACCTGTTATATGTGGCAGTAGGACCAGCCATACATAGTGCAGTGTATGTAATACATCAGACATATATAGGACCAGTGATTACAGTAACCTGTTATATGCGGCAGTAAGACCAGCCATACATAGTGCAGTGTATGTAATACATCAGACATATACTGGGCCAGTGATCACAGTAACCTGTTATATGTGGCAGTAGGACCAGCCATACATAGTGCAGTGTATATAATACATCAGACATATACAGGACAAGTGATCACAGTATCCAGTTATGTGCGGCAGTAGGACCAGCCATACATAGTGCAGTGTATGTAATACATCAGACATATACAGGACCAGTGATCACAGTAACATGTTATATGCGGCAGAAGGACCAAACATACATAGTGCACTGTATGTAATACATCAGACTTATACAGGGCCAGTGATCACAGTAACCCGTTATATGAGGCAGTAGGACCAGCTATACATAGTGCAGTGTATGTAATGCATCAGACATATACAGGACCAGTGATCACAGTAACCTGTTTTATGCGGCAGTAGGACCAGACATACATAGTGCAGTGTATGTAATACATCAGACATATACAGGACCAGTCATCACAGTAACATGTTATATGCGGCAGTAGGACCAGCCATACATAGAGCAGTGTTTTTAATACATCAGACATATACAGGGCCAGTGATCACAGTAACCTGTTATATGTTGCAGTAAGACCAGCCATACATAGTGCAGTGTATGTAATACATCAGACATATACAGGACCAGTGATCACAGTAACCTGTTATATGTGGTAGTAGGACCAGCCATACATAGTGCAGTGTATGTAATACATCAGACATATACAGGACCAGTGATCACAGTAACATGTTATATGAGGCAGTAGGACCAGCCATACATAGTGCAGTGTATGTAATACATCAGATATATACAGGACCAGTGATCACAGTAACCTGTTATATGAGGCAGTAGGACCAGCCATACATAGTGCAGTGTATGTAATACATCAGACATATACAGGACCAGTGATCACAGTAACCTGTTATATGTGGCAGTAGGACCAGCCGTACATAGTGCAGTGTATGTAATACATCAGACATATACAGGGCCAGTGATCACAGTAACACGTTATATGCGGCAGTAGGACCATCCATACATAGTGCAGTGTATGTAATACATCAGACATATACAGGACCAGCGATCACAGTAACCCGTTATATGAGGCAGTAGGACCAGCCATACATAGTGCAGTGTATGTAATACATCAGACATATACAGGACCAGTGATCACTGTAACCTGTTATATGAGGCAGTAGGACCAGCCATACATAGTGCAGTGTATGTACTGCGTCAGACATATACAGGACCAGTGATCACAGTAACACGTTATATGAGGCAGTAGGACCAGCCATACATAGTGCAGTGTATGTAATGCATCAGACATATACAGGACCAGTGATCACAGTAACACGTTATATGTGGCAGTAGGACCAGCCATACATACTGCAGTGTATGTAATACATCAGACATATACAGGACCAGTGATCACAGTAACAAGTTATATACGGCAGTAGGACAAGCCATACATAGTGCAGTGTATGTAATACATCAGACATATACAGGACCAGTGATCACAGTAACCTGTTATATGCGGCAGTAGGACCAGCCTTACATAGTGCAGTGTATGTAATACATCAGACATATACAGGGCCAGTGATCACAGTAACCTGTTATATGCGGCAGTAGGACCAGCCATACATAGTGCAGTGTATGTAATACATCAGACATATACAGGGCCAGTGATCACAGTAACCCGTTATATACGGCAGTAGGACCAGCCATACATAGTGCAGTGTATGTAATACATCAGACATATACAGGGCCAGTGATCACAGTAACACAGTATATGAGGCAGTAGGACCAGCCATACATAGTGCAGTGTATGTAATGCATCAGACATATACAGGACCAGTGATCACAGTAACCTGTTATATGCGGCAGTAGGACCAGCCATACATAGTGCAGTGTATGTAATACATCAGACATATACAGGACCAGTGATCACAGTAACCTGTTATACGTGGCAGTAGGACCAGCCATACATAGTGCAGTGTATGTTATACATCAGACATATACAGGACCAGTGATCACAGTAACCCTTTATATGAGGCAGTAGGACCAGCCATACATAGTGCAGTGTATGTAATACATCAGACATATACAGGACCAGTGATCACAGTAACCTGTTATATGTGGCAGTAGGACCAGCCATACATAGTGCAGTGTATGTAATACATCAGACATATATAGGACCAGTGATTACAGTAACCTGTTATATGCGGCAGTAAGACCAGCCATACATAGTGCAGTGTATGTAATACATCAGACATATACTGGGCCAGTGATCACAGTAACCTGTTATATGTGGCAGTAGGACCAGCCATACATAGTGCAGTGTATATAATACATCAGACATATACAGGACAAGTGATCACAGTATCCAGTTATGTGCGGCAGTAGGACCAGCCATACATAGTGCAGTGTATGTAATACATCAGACATATACAGGACCAGTGATCACAGTAACATGTTATATGCGGCAGAAGGACCAAACATACATAGTGCACTGTATGTAATACATCAGACTTATACAGGGCCAGTGATCACAGTAACCCGTTATATGAGGCAGTAGGACCAGCTATACATAGTGCAGTGTATGTAATGCATCAGACATATACAGGACCAGTGATCACAGTAACCTGTTTTATGCGGCAGTAGGACCAGACATACATAGTGCACTATATGTAATACATCAGACATATACAGGGCCAGTGATCACAGTTACCTGTTATATGCGGCAGTAGGACCAGCCATACATAGTGCAGTGTATGTAATACATCAGACATATACAGGACCAGTGATCACAGTAACCTGTTATATGTGGCAGTAGGACCAGCCATACATAGTGCAGTGTATGTAATACATCAGACATATACAGGACCAGTCATCACAGTAACATGTTATATGCGGCAGTAGGACCAGCCATACATAGAGCAGTGTTTTTAATACATCAGACATATACAGGGCCAGTGATCACAGTAACCTGTTATATGTTGCAGTAAGACCAGCCATACATAGTGCAGTGTATGTAATGCATCAGACATATACAGGACCAGTGATCACAGTAACCTGTTATATGGGGCAGTAGGACCAGCCATACATAGTGCAGTGTATGTAATACATCAGACATGTACAGGACTAGTGATCACAGTAACCTGTTATATGTGGCAGTAGGACCAGCCATACATAGTGCAGTGTATGTAATACATCAGACATATACAGGACCACTGATCACAGTAACCTGTTATATGCGGCAGTAGGACCAGCCATACATAGTGCAGTGTATGTAATACATCAGACATATACAGGGCCAGTGATCACAGTAACCTGTTATATGCGGCAGTAGGACCAGCCATACATAGTGCAGTGTATGTTATACATCAGACATATACAGGACCAGTGATCACAGTAACCTGTTATATGAGGCAGTAGGACCAGCCATACATAGTGCAGTGTATTTAATACTTCAGATATATACAGGACCAGTGATCACAGTAACCTGTTATATGAGGCTGTAGGACCAGCCATACATAGTGCAGTGTATGTAATACATCAGACATATACAGGACCAGTGATCACAGTAACCTGTTATATCTGGCAGTAGGACCAGCCATACATAGTGCAGTGTATGTACTGCGTCAGACATATACAGGACCAGTGATCACAGTAACACGTTATATGAGGCAGTAGGACCAGCCATACATAGTGCAGTGTATGTAATGCATCAGACATATACAGGACCAGTGATCACAGTAACACGTTATATGTGGCAGTAGGACCAGCCATACATACTGCAGTGTATGTAATACATCAGACATATACAGGACCAGTGATCACAGTAACAAGTTATATACGGCAGTAGGACCAGCCATACATAGTGCAGTGTATGTAATACATCAGACATATACAGGACCAGTGATCACAGTAACCTGTTATATGCGGCAGTAGGACCAGCCTTACATAGTGCAGTGTATGTAATACATCAGACATATACAGGGCCAGTGATCACAGTAACCTGTTATATGCGGCAGTAGGACCAGCCATACATAGTGCAGTGTATGTAATACATCAGACATATACAGGGCCAGTGATCACAGTAACCCGTTATATACGGCAGTAGGACCAGCCATACATAGTGCAGTGTATGTAATACATCAGACATATACAGGGCCAGTGATCACAGTAACACAGTATATGAGGCAGTAGGACCAGCCATACATAGTGCAGTGTATGTAATGCATCAGACATATACAGGACCAGTGATCACAGTAACCTGTTATATGCGGCAGTAGGACCAGCCATACATAGTGCAGTGTATGTAATACATCAGACATATACAGGACCAGTGATCACAGTAACCTGTTATACGTGGCAGTAGGACCAGCCATACATAGTGCAGTGTATGTTATACATCAGACATATACAGGACCAGTGATCACAGTAACCCGTTATATGAGGCAGTAGGACCAGCCATACATAGTGCAGTGTATGTAATACATCAGACATATACAGGACCAGTGATCACAGTAACCTGTTATATGCGGCAGTAGGACCAGCCATACATAGTGCAGTGTATGTAATACATCAGACAGATATAGGACCAGTGATTACAGTAACCTGTTATATGCGGCAGTAAGACCAGCCATACATAGTGCAGTGTATGTAATACATCAGACATATACTGGGCCAGTGATCACAGTAACCTGTTATATGTGGCAGTAGGACCAGCCATACATAGTGCAGTGTATATAATACATCAGACATATACAGGACAAGTGATCACAGTATCCAGTTATGTGCGGCAGTAGGACCAGCCATACATAGTGCAGTGTATGTAATACATCAGATATATACAGGACCAGTGATCACAGTAACCTGTTATATGTGGCAGTAGGACCAGCCATACATAGTGCAGTGTATGTAATACATCAGACATATACAGGGCCAGTGATCACAGTAACCTGTTATATGAGGCAGTAGGACCAGCCATACATAGTGCAGTGTATGTAGTACATCAGATATATACAGGACCAGTGATCACAGTAACCTGTTATATGTGGCAGTAGGACCAGCCATACATAGTGCAGTGTATGTAATACATCAGACATATGCAGGACCAGTGATCACAGTAACACGTTATATGAGGCAGTATGACCAGCCATACATAGTGCAGTGTATGTAATACATCAGACATATACAGGACCAGTGATCACAGTAACCTGTTATATGTGGCAGTAGGACCAGCCATACATAGTGCAGTGTATGTAATACATCAGACATATACAGGACCAGTCATCACAGTAACATGTTATATGCGGCAGTAGGACCAGCCATACATAGAGCAGTGTTTTTAATACATCAGACATATACAGGGCCAGTGATCACAGTAACCTGTTATATGTTGCAGTAAGACCAGCCATACATAGTGCAGTGTATGTAATGCATCAGACATATACAGGACCAGTGATCACAGTAACCTGTTATATGGGGCAGTAGGACCAGCCATACATAATGCAGTGTATGTAATACATCAGACATGTACAGGACTAGTGATCACAGTAACCTGTTATATGTGGCAGTAGGACCAGCCATACATAGTGCAGTGTATGTAATACATCAGACATATACAGGACCACTGATCACAGTAACCTGTTATATGCGGCAGTAGGACCAGCCATACATAGTGCAGTGTATGTAATACATCAGACATATACAGGGCCAGTGATCACAGTAACCTGTTATATGCGGCAGTAGGACCAGCCATACATAGTGCAGTGTATGTTATACATCAGACATATACAGGACCAGTGATCACAGTAACCTGTTATATGAGGCAGTAGGACCAGCCATACATAGTGCAGTGTATTTAATACTTCAGATATATACAGGACCAGTGATCACAGTAACCTGTTATATGAGGCTGTAGGACCAGCCATACATAGTGCAGTGTATGTAATACATCAGACATATACAGGACCAGTGATCACAGTAACCTGTTATATCTGGCAGTAGGACCAGCCATACATAGTGCAGTGTATGTACTGCGTCAGACATATACAGGACCAGTGATCACAGTAACACGTTATATGAGGCAGTAGGACCAGCCATACATAGTGCAGTGTATGTAATGCATCAGACATATACAGGACCAGTGATCAGAGTAACACGTTATATGTGGCAGTAGGACCAGCCATACATACTGCAGTGTATGTAATACATCAGACATATACAGGACCAGTGATCACAGTAACAAGTTATATACGGCAGTAGGACCAGCCATACATAGTGCAGTGTATGTAATACATCAGACATATACAGGACCAGTGATCACAGTAACCTGTTATATGCGGCAGTAGGACCAGCCTTACATAGTGCAGTGTATGTAATACATCAGACATATACAGGGCCAGTGATCACAGTAACCTGTTATATGCGGCAGTAGGACCAGCCATACATAGTGCAGTGTATGTAATACATCAGACATATACAGGGCCAGTGATCACAGTAACCCGTTATATACGGCAGTAGGACCAGCCATACATAGTGCAGTGTATGTAATACATCAGACATATACAGGGCCAGTGATCACAGTAACACAGTATATGAGGCAGTAGGACCAGCCATACATAGTGCAGTGTATGTAATGCATCAGACATATACAGGACCAGTGATCACAGTAACCTGTTATATGCGGCAGTAGGACCAGCCATACATAGTGCAGTGTATGTAATACATCAGACATATACAGGACCAGTGATCACAGTAACCTGTTATACGTGGCAGTAGGACCAGCCATACATAGTGCAGTGTATGTTATACATCAGACATATACAGGACCAGTGATCACAGTAACCCGTTATATGAGGCAGTAGGACCAGCCATACATAGTGCAGTGTATGTAATACATCAGACATATACAGGACCAGTGATCACAGTAACCTGTTATATGCGGCAGTAGGACCAGCCATACATAGTGCAGTGTATGTAATACATCAGACAGATATAGGACCAGTGATTACAGTAACCTGTTATATGCGGCAGTAAGACCAGCCATACATAGTGCAGTGTATGTAATACATCAGACATATACTGGGCCAGTGATCACAGTAACCTGTTATATGTGGCAGTAGGACCAGCCATACATAGTGCAGTGTATATAATACATCAGACATATACAGGACAAGTGATCACAGTATCCAGTTATGTGCGGCAGTAGGACCAGCCATACATAGTGCAGTGTATGTAATACATCAGATATATACAGGACCAGTGATCACAGTAACCTGTTATATGTGGCAGTAGGACCAGCCATACATAGTGCAGTGTATGTAATACATCAGACATATACAGGGCCAGTGATCACAGTAACCTGTTATATGAGGCAGTAGGACCAGCCATACATAGTGCAGTGTATGTAGTACATCAGATATATACAGGACCAGTGATCACAGTAACCTGTTATATGTGGCAGTAGGACCAGCCATACATAGTGCAGTGTATGTAATACATCAGACATATGCAGGACCAGTGATCACAGTAACACGTTATATGAGGCAGTATGACCAGCCATACATAGTGCAGTGTATGTAATACATCAGACATATACAGGACCAGTGATCACAGTAACCTGTTATATGTGGCAGTAGGACCAGCCATACATAGTGCAGTGTATGTAATACATCAGACATATACAGGACCAGTCATCACAGTAACATGTTATATGCGGCAGTAGGACCAGCCATACATAGAGCAGTGTTTTTAATACATCAGACATATACAGGGCCAGTGATCACAGTAACCTGTTATATGTTGCAGTAAGACCAGCCATACATAGTGCAGTGTATGTAATGCATCAGACATATACAGGACCAGTGATCACAGTAACCTGTTATATGGGGCAGTAGGACCAGCCATACATAGTGCAGTGTATGTAATACATCAGACATGTACAGGACTAGTGATCACAGTAACCTGTTATATGTGGCAGTAGGACCAGCCATACATAGTGCAGTGTATGTAATACATCAGACATATACAGGACCACTGATCACAGTAACCTGTTATATGCGGCAGTAGGACCAGCCATACATAGTGCACTGTATGTAATACATCAGACATATACAGGGCCAGTGATCACAGTAACCTGTTATATGCGGCAGTAGGACCAGCCATACATAGTGCAGTGTATGTTATACATCAGACATATACAGGACCAGTGATCACAGTAACCTGTTATATGAGGCAGTAGGACCAGCCATACATAGTGCAGTGTATTTAATACTTCAGATATATACAGGACCAGTGATCACAGTAACCTGTTATATGAGGCTGTAGGACCAGCCATACATAGTGCAGTGTATGTAATACATCAGACATATACAGGACCAGTGATCACAGTTACCTGTTATATGCGGCAGTAGGACCAGCCATACATAGTGCAGTGTATGTAATACATCAGACATATACAGGACCAGTGATCACAGTAACCTGTTATATGTGGCAGTAGGACCAGCCATACATAGTGCAGTGTATGTAATACATCAGACATATACAGGACCAGTCATCACAGTAACATGTTATATGCGGCAGTAGGACCAGCCATACATAGAGCAGTGTTTTTAATACATCAGACATATACAGGGCCAGTGATCACAGTAACCTGTTATATGTTGCAGTAAGACCAGCCATACATAGTGCAGTGTATGTAATGCATCAGACATATACAGGACCAGTGATCACAGTAACCTGTTATATGGGGCAGTAGGACCAGCCATACATAGTGCAGTGTATGTAATACATCAGACATGTACAGGACTAGTGATCACAGTAACCTGTTATATGTGGCAGTAGGACCAGCCATACATAGTGCAGTGTATGTAATACATCAGACATATACAGGACCACTGATCACAGTAACCTGTTATATGCGGCAGTAGGACCAGCCATACATAGTGCAGTGTATGTAATACATCAGACATATACAGGGCCAGTGATCACAGTAACCTGTTATATGCGGCAGTAGGACCAGCCATACATAGTGCAGTGTATGTTATACATCAGACATATACAGGACCAGTGATCACAGTAACCTGTTATATGAGGCAGTAGGACCAGCCATACATAGTGCAGTGTATTTAATACTTCAGATATATACAGGACCAGTGATCACAGTAACCTGTTATATGAGGCTGTAGGACCAGCCATACATAGTGCAGTGTATGTAATACATCAGACATATACAGGACCAGTGATCACAGTAACCTGTTATATCTGGCAGTAGGACCAGCCATACATAGTGCAGTGTATGTACTGCGTCAGACATATACAGGACCAGTGATCACAGTAACACGTTATATGAGGCAGTAGGACCAGCCATACATAGTGCAGTGTATGTAATGCATCAGACATATACAGGACCAGTGATCACAGTAACACGTTATATGTGGCAGTAGGACCAGCCATACATACTGCAGTGTATGTAATACATCAGACATATACAGGACCAGTGATCACAGTAACAAGTTATATACGGCAGTAGGACCAGCCATACATAGTGCAGTGTATGTAATACATCAGACATATACAGGACCAGTGATCACAGTAACCTGTTATATGCGGCAGTAGGACCAGCCTTACATAGTGCAGTGTATGTAATACATCAGACATATACAGGGCCAGTGATCACAGTAACCTGTTATATGCGGCAGTAGGACCAGCCATACATAGTGCAGTGTATGTAATACATCAGACATATACAGGGCCAGTGATCACAGTAACCCGTTATATACGGCAGTAGGACCAGCCGTACATAGTGCAGTGTATGTAATACATCAGACATATACAGGGCCAGTGATCACAGTAACACAGTATATGAGGCAGTAGGACCAGCCATACATAGTGCAGTGTATGTAATGCATCAGACATATACAGGACCAGTGATCACAGTAACCTGTTATATGCGGCAGTAGGACCAGCCATACATAGTGCAGTGTATGTAATACATCAGACATATACAGGACCAGTGATCACAGTAACCTGTTATACGTGGCAGTAGGACCAGCCATACATAGTGCAGTGTATGTTATACATCAGACATATACAGGACCAGTGATCACAGTAACCCGTTATATGAGGCAGTAGGACCAGCCATACATAGTGCAGTGTATGTAATACATCAGACATATACAGGACCAGTGATCACAGTAACCTGTTATATGCGGCAGTAGGACCAGCCATACATAGTGCAGTGTATGTAATACATCAGACAGATATAGGACCAGTGATTACAGTAACCTGTTATATGCGGCAGTAAGACCAGCCATACATAGTGCAGTGTATGTAATACATCAGACATATACTGGGCCAGTGATCACAGTAACCTGTTATATGTGGCAGTAGGACCAGCCATACATAGTGCAGTGTATATAATACATCAGACATATACAGGACAAGTGATCACAGTATCCAGTTATGTGCGGCAGTAGGACCAGCCATACATAGTGCAGTGTATGTAATACATCATATATATACAGGACCAGTGATCACAGTAACCTGTTATATGTGGCAGTAGGACCAGCCATACATAGTGCAGTGTATGTAATACATCAGACATATACAGGGCCAGTGATCACAGTAACCTGTTATATGAGGCAGTAGGACCAGCCATACATAGTGCAGTGTATGTAGTACATCAGATATATACAGGACCAGTGATCACAGTAACCTGTTATATGTGGCAGTAGGACCAGCCATACATAGTGCAGTGTATGTAATACATCAGACATATGCAGGACCAGTGATCACAGTAACACGTTATATGAGGCAGTATGACCAGCCATACATAGTGCAGTGTATGTAATACATCAGACATATACAGGACCAGTGATCACAGTAACCTGTTATATGTGGCAGTAGGACCAGCCATACATAGTGCAGTGTATGTAATACATCAGACATATACAGGACCAGTCATCACAGTAACATGTTATATGCGGCAGTAGGACCAGCCATACATAGAGCAGTGTTTTTAATACATCAGACATATACAGGGCCAGTGATCACAGTAACCTGTTATATGTTGCAGTAAGACCAGCCATACATAGTGCAGTGTATGTAATGCATCAGACATATACAGGACCAGTGATCACAGTAACCTGTTATATGGGGCAGTAGGACCAGCCATACATAGTGCAGTGTATGTAATACATCAGACATGTACAGGACTAGTGATCACAGTAACCTGTTATATGTGGCAGTAGGACCAGCCATACATAGTGCAGTGTATGTAATACATCAGACATATACAGGACCACTGATCACAGTAACCTGTTATATGCGGCAGTAGGACCAGCCATACATAGTGCACTGTATGTAATACATCAGACATATACAGGGCCAGTGATCACAGTAACCTGTTAAATGCGGCAGTAGGACCAGCCATACATAGTGCAGTGTATGTTATACATCAGACATATACAGGACCAGTGATCACAGTAACCTGTTATATGAGGCAGTAGGACCAGCCATACATAGTGCAGTGTATTTAATACTTCAGATATATACAGGACCAGTGATCACAGTAACCTGTTATATGAGGCTGTAGGACCAGCCATACATAGTGCAGTGTATGTAATACATCAGACATATACAGGACCAGTGATCACAGTAACCTGTTATATCTGGCAGTAGGACCAGCCATACATAGTGCAGTGTATGTACTGCGTCAGACATATACAGGACCAGTGATCACAGTAACACGTTATATGAGGCAGTAGGACCAGCCATACATAGTGCAGTGTATGTAATGCATCAGACATATACAGGACCAGTGATCACAGTAACACGTTATATGTGGCAGTAGGACCAGCCATACATACTGCAGTGTATGTAATACATCAGACATATACAGGACCAGTGATCACAGTAACAAGTTATATACGGCAGTAGGACCAGCCATACATAGTGCAGTGTATGTAATACATCAGACATATACAGGACCAGTGATCACAGTAACCTGTTATATGCGGCAGTAGGACCAGCCTTACATAGTGCAGTGTATGTAATACATCAGACATATACAGGGCCAGTGATCACAGTAACCTGTTATATGCGGCAGTAGGACCAGCCATACATAGTGCAGTGTATGTAATACATCAGACATATACAGGGCCAGTGATCACAGTAACCCGTTATATACGGCAGTAGGACCAGCCATACATAGTGCAGTGTATGTAATACATCAGACATATACAGGGCCAGTGATCACAGTAACACAGTATATGAGGCAGTAGGACCAGCCATACATAGTGCAGTGTATGTAATGCATCAGACATATACAGGACCAGTGATCACAGTAACCTGTTATATGCGGCAGTAGGACCAGCCATACATAGTGCAGTGTATGTAATACATCAGACATATACAGGACCAGTGATCACAGTAACCTGTTATACGTGGCAGTAGGACCAGCCATACATAGTGCAGTGTATGTTATACATCAGACATATACAGGACCAGTGATCACAGTAACCCGTTATATGAGGCAGTAGGACCAGCCATACATAGTGCAGTGTATGTAATACATCAGACATATACAGGACCAGTGATCACAGTAACCTGTTATATGCGGCAGTAGGACCAGCCATACATAGTGCAGTGTATGTAATACATCAGACAGATATAGGACCAGTGATTACAGTAACCTGTTATATGCGGCAGTAAGACCAGCCATACATAGTGCAGTGTATGTAATACATCAGACATATACTGGGCCAGTGATCACAGTAACCTGTTATATGTGGCAGTAGGACCAGCCATACATAGTGCAGTGTATATAATACATCAGACATATACAGGACAAGTGATCACAGTATCCAGTTATGTGCGGCAGTAGGACCAGCCATACATAGTGCAGTGTATGTAATACATCAGATATATACAGGACCAGTGATCACAGTAACCTGTTATATGTGGCAGTAGGACCAGCCATACATAGTGCAGTGTATGTAATACATCAGACATATACAGGGCTAGTGATCACAGTAACCTGTTATATGAGGCAGTAGGACCAGCCATACATAGTGCAGTGTATGTAGTACATCAGATATATACAGGACCAGTGATCACAGTAACCTGTTATATGTGGCAGTAGGACCAGCCATACATAGTGCAGTGTATGTAATACATCAGACATATGCAGGACCAGTGATCACAGTAACACGTTATATGAGGCAGTATGACCAGCCATACATAGTGCAGTGTATGTAATACATCAGACATATACAGGGCCAGTGATCACAGTAACCCGTTATATGCGGCAGTAGGACCAGCCATACATAGTGCAGTGTATGTAATACATCAGACATATACAGGACCAGTGATCACAGTAACCTGTTTTATGCGGCAGTAGGACCAGCCATACATAGTGCAGTGTATGTAATACATCAGACATATACAGGGCCAGTGATCACAGTAACCTGTTATATGAGGCAGTCGGACCAGCCATACATAGTGCAGTGTATGTAATACATCAGGCATATACAGGGCCAGTGATCACAGTAACCCGTTATATGCGGCAGTAGGACCAGTCATACATAGTGCAGTGTATGTAATACATCAGACATATACAGGACCAGTGATCACAGTAACCTGTTATATGTGGTAGTAGGACCAGCCATACATAGTGCAGTGTATGTAATACATCAGACATATACAGGACCAGTGATCACAGTAACATGTTATATGAGGCAGTAGGACCAGCCATACATAGTGCAGTGTATGTAATACATCAGACATATACAGGGCCAGTGATCACAGTAACCTGTTATATGAGGCAGTAGGACCAGCCATACATAGTGCAGTGTATGTAATACATCAGATATATACAGGACCAGTGATCACAGTAACCTGTTATATGAGGCAGTAGGACCAGCCATACATAGTGCAGTGTATGTAATACATCAGACATATACAGGACCAGTGATCACAGTAACCTGTTATATGTGGCAGTAGGACCAGCCATACATAGTGCAGTGTATGTAATACATCAGACATATACAGGGCCAGTGATCACAGTAACACGTTATATGCGGCAGTAGGACCATCCATACATAGTGCAGTGTATGTAATACATCAGACATATACAGGACCAGCGATCACAGTAACCCGTTATATGAGGCAGTAGGACCAGCCATACATAGTGCAGTGTATGTAATACATCAGACATATACAGGACCAGTGATCACTGTAACCTGTTATATGAGGCAGTAGGACCAGCCATACATAGTGCAGTGTATGTACTGCGTCAGACATATACAGGACCAGTGATCACAGTAACACAGTATATGAGGCAGTAGGACCAGCCATACATAGTGCAGTGTATGTAATGCATCAGACATATACAGGACCAGTGATCACAGTAACCTGTTATATGCGGCAGTAGGACCAGCCATACATAGTGCAGTGTATGTAATACATCAGACATATACAGGACCAGTGATCACAGTAACCTGTTATACGTGGCAGTAGGACCAGCCATACATAGTGCAGTGTATGTTATACATCAGACATATACAGGACCAGTGATCACAGTAACCCGTTATATGAGGCAGTAGGACCAGCCATACATAGTGCAGTGTATGTAATACATCAGACATATACAGGACCAGTGATCACAGTAACCTGTTATATGCGGCAGTAGGACCAGCCATACATAGTGCAGTGTATGTAATACATCAGACAGATATAGGACCAGTGATTACAGTAACCTGTTATATGCGGCAGTAAGACCAGCCATACATAGTGCAGTGTATGTAATACATCAGACATATACTGGGCCAGTGATCACAGTAACCTGTTATATGTGGCAGTAGGACCAGCCATACATAGTGCAGTGTATATAATACATCAGACATATACAGGACAAGTGATCACAGTATCCAGTTATGTGCGGCAGTAGGACCAGCCATACATAGTGCAGTGTATGTAATACATCAGATATATACAGGACCAGTGATCACAGTAACCTGTTATATGTGGCAGTAGGACCAGCCATACATAGTGCAGTGTATGTAATACATCAGACATATACAGGGCCAGTGATCACAGTAACCTGTTATATGAGGCAGTAGGACCAGCCATACATAGTGCAGTGTATGTAGTACATCAGATATATACAGGACCAGTGATCACAGTAACCTGTTATATGTGGCAGTAGGACCAGCCATACATAGTGCAGTGTATGTAATACATCAGACATATGCAGGACCAGTGATCACAGTAACACGTTATATGAGGCAGTATGACCAGCCATACATAGTGCAGTGTATGTAATACATCAGACATATACAGGGCCAGTGATCACAGTAACCCGTTATATGCGGCAGTAGGACCAGCCATACATAGTGCAGTGTATGTAATACATCAGACATATACAGGACCAGTGATCACAGTAACCTGTTTTATGCGGCAGTAGGACCAGCCATACATAGTGCAGTGTATGTAATACATCAGACATATACAGGGCCAGTGATCACAGTAACCTGTTATATGAGGCAGTCGGACCAGCCATACATAGTGCAGTGTATGTAATACATCAGGCATATACAGGGCCAGTGATCACAGTAACCCGTTATATGCGGCAGTAGGACCAGTCATACATAGTGCAGTGTATGTAATACATCAGACATATACAGGACCAGTGATCACAGTAACCTGTTATATGTGGTAGTAGGACCAGCCATACATAGTGCAGTGTATGTAATACATCAGACATATACAGGACCAGTGATCACAGTAACATGTTATATGAGGCAGTAGGACCAGCCATACATAGTGCAGTGTATGTAATACATCAGACATATACAGGGCCAGTGATCACAGTAACCTGTTATATGAGGCAGTAGGACCAGCCATACATAGTGCAGTGTATGTAATACATCAGATATATACAGGACCAGTGATCACAGTAACCTGTTATATGAGGCAGTAGGACCAGCCATACATAGTGCAGTGTATGTAATACATCAGACATATACAGGACCAGTGATCACAGTAACCTGTTATATGTGGCAGTAGGACCAGCCATACATAGTGCAGTGTATGTAATACATCAGACATATACAGGGCCAGTGATCACAGTAACACGTTATATGCGGCAGTAGGACCATCCATACATAGTGCAGTGTATGTAATACATCAGACATATACAGGACCAGCGATCACAGTAACCCGTTATATGAGGCAGTAGGACCAGCCATACATAGTGCAGTGTATGTAATACATCAGACATATACAGGACCAGTGATCACTGTAACCTGTTATATGAGGCAGTAGGACCAGCCATACATAGTGCAGTGTATGTACTGCGTCAGACATATACAGGACCAGTGATCACAGTAACACGTTATATGAGGCAGTAGGACCAGCCATAGATAGTGCAGTGTATGTAATGCATCAGACATATACAGGACCAGTGATCACAGTAACACGTTATATGTGGCAGTAGGACCAGCCATACATACTGCAGTGTATGTAATACATCAGACATATACAGGACCAGTGATCACAGTAACAAGTTATATACGGCAGTAGGACAAGCCATACATAGTGCAGTGTATGTAATACATCAGACATATACAGGACCAGTGATCACAGTAACCTGTTATATGCGGCAGTAGGACCAGCCTTACATAGTGCAGTGTATGTAATACATCAGACATATACAGGGCCAGTGATCACAGTAACCTGTTATATGCGGCAGTAGGACCAGCCATACATAGTGCAGTGTATGTAATACATCAGACATATACAGGGCCAGTGATCACAGTAACCCGTTATATACGGCAGTAGGACCAGCCATACATAGTGCAGTGTATGTAATACATCAGACATATACAGGGCCAGTGATCACAGTAACACAGTATATGAGGCAGTAGGACCAGCCATACATAGTGCAGTGTATGTAATGCATCAGACATATACAGGACCAGTGATCACAGTAACCTGTTATATGCGGCAGTAGGACCAGCCATACATAGTGCAGTGTATGTAATACATCAGACATATACAGGACCAGTGATCACAGTAACCTGTTATACGTGGCAGTAGGACCAGCCATACATAGTGCAGTGTATGTTATACATCAGACATATACAGGACCAGTGATCACAGTAACCCTTTATATGAGGCAGTAGGACCAGCCATACATAGTGCAGTGTATGTAATACATCAGACATATACAGGACCAGTGATCACAGTAACCTGTTATATGCGGCAGTAGGACCAGCCATACATAGTGCAGTGTATGTAATACATCAGACATATATAGGACCAGTGATTACAGTAACCTGTTATATGCGGCAGTAAGACCAGCCATACATAGTGCAGTGTATGTAATACATCAGACATATACTGGGCCAGTGATCACAGTAACCTGTTATATGTGGCAGTAGGACCAGCCATACATAGTGCAGTGTATATAATACATCAGACATATACAGGACAAGTGATCACAGTATCCAGTTATGTGCGGCAGTAGGACCAGCCATACATAGTGCAGTGTATGTAATACATCAGACATATACAGGACCAGTGATCACAGTAACATGTTATATGCGGCAGAAGGACCAAACATACATAGTGCAGTGTATGTAATACATCAGACATATACAGGGCCAGTGATCACAGTAACCTGTTATATGAGGCAGTAGGACCAGCCATACATAGTGCAGTGTATGTAATACATCAGATATATACAGGACCAGTGATCACAGTAACCTGTTATATGAGGCAGTAGGACCAGCCATACATAGTGCAGTGTATGTAATACATCAGACATATACAGGACCAGTGATCACAGTAACCTGTTATATGTGGCAGTAGGACCAGCCATACATAGTGCAGTGTATGTAATACATCAGACATATACAGGGCCAGTGATCACAGTAACACGTTATATGCGGCAGTAGGACCATCCATACATAGTGCAGTGTATGTAATACATCAGACATATACAGGACCAGCGATCACAGTAACCCGTTATATGAGGCAGTAGGACCAGCCATACATAGTGCAGTGTATGTAATACATCAGACATATACAGGACCAGTGATCACTGTAACCTGTTATATGAGGCAGTAGGACCAGCCATACATAGTGCAGTGTATGTACTGCGTCAGACATATACAGGACCAGTGATCACAGTAACACGTTATATGAGGCAGTAGGACCAGCCATACATAGTGCAGTGTATGTAATGCATCAGACATATACAGGACCAGTGATCACAGTAACACGTTATATGTGGCAGTAGGACCAGCCATACATACTGCAGTGTATGTAATACATCAGACATATACAGGACCAGTGATCACAGTAACAAGTTATATACGGCAGTAGGACAAGCCATACATAGTGCAGTGTATGTAATACATCAGACATATACAGGACCAGTGATCACAGTAACCTGTTATATGCGGCAGTAGGACCAGCCTTACATAGTGCAGTGTATGTAATACATCAGACATATACAGGGCCAGTGATCACAGTAACCTGTTATATGCGGCAGTAGGACCAGCCATACATAGTGCAGTGTATGTAATACATCAGACATATACAGGGCCAGTGATCACAGTAACCCGTTATATACGGCAGTAGGACCAGCCATACATAGTGCAGTGTATGTAATACATCAGACATATACAGGGCCAGTGATCACAGTAACACAGTATATGAGGCAGTAGGACCAGCCATACATAGTGCAGTGTATGTAATGCATCAGACATATACAGGACCAGTGATCACAGTAACCTGTTATATGCGGCAGTAGGACCAGCCATACATAGTGCAGTGTATGTAATACATCAGACATATACAGGACCAGTGATCACAGTAACCTGTTATACGTGGCAGTAGGACCAGCCATACATAGTGCAGTGTATGTTATACATCAGACATATACAGGACCAGTGATCACAGTAACCCTTTATATGAGGCAGTAGGACCAGCCATACATAGTGCAGTGTATGTAATACATCAGACATATACAGGACCAGTGATCACAGTAACCTGTTATATGCGGCAGTAGGACCAACCATACATAGTGCAGTGTATGTAATACATCAGACATATATAGGACCAGTGATTACAGTAACCTGTTATATGAGGCAGTAAGACCAGCCATACATAGTGCAGTGTATGTAATACATCAGACATATACTGGGCCAGTGATCACAGTAACCTGTTATATGTGGCAGTAGGACCAGCCATACATAGTGCAGTGTATATAATACATCAGACATATACAGGACAAGTGATCACAGTATCCAGTTATGTGCGGCAGTAGGACCAGCCATACATAGTGCAGTGTATGTAATACATCAGACATATACAGGACCAGTGATCACAGTAACATGTTATATGCGGCAGAAGGACCAAACATGCATAGTGCACTGTATGTAATACATCAGACTTATACAGGGCCAGTGATCACAGTAACCCGTTATATGAGGCAGTAGGACCAGCTATACATAGTGCAGTGTATGTAATGCATCAGACATATACAGGACCAGTGATCACAGTAACCTGTTTTATGCGGCAGTAGGACCAGACATACATAGTGCACTATATGTAATACATCAGACATATACAGGGCCAGTGATCACAGTTACCTGTTATATGCGGCAGTAGGACCAGCCATACATAGTGCAGTGTATGTAATACATCAGACATATACAGGACCAGTGATCACAGTAACCTGTTATATGTGGCAGTAGGACCAGCCATACATAGTGCAGTGTATGTAATACATCAGACATATACAGGACCAGTCATCACAGTAACATGTTATATGCGGCAGTAGGACCAGCCATACATAGAGCAGTGTTTTTAATACATCAGACATATACAGGGCCAGTGATCACAGTAACCTGTTATATGTGGCAGTAAGACCAGCCATACATAGTGCAGTGTATGTAATGCATCAGACATATACAGGACCAGTGATCACAGTAACCTGTTATATGGGGCAGTAGGACCAGCCATACATAGTGCAGTGTATGTAATACATCAGACATGTACAGGACTAGTGATCACAGTAACCTGTTATATGTGGCAGTAGGACCAGCCATACATAGTGCAGTGTATGTAATACATCAGACATATACAGGACCACTGATCACAGTAACCTGTTATATGCGGCAGTAGGACCAGCCATACATAGTGCAGTGTATGTAATACATCAGACATATACAGGGCCAGTGATCACAGTAACCTGTTATATGCGGCAGTAGGACCAGCCATACATAGTGCAGTGTATATAATACATCAGACATATACAGGACAAGTGATCACAGTATCCAGTTATGTGCGGCAGTAGGACCAGCCATACATAGTGCAGTGTATGTAATACATCAGACATATACAGGACCAGTGATCACAGTAACATGTTATATGCGGCAGAAGGACCAAACATACATAGTGCACTGTATGTAATACATCAGACTTATACAGGGCCAGTGATCACAGTAACCCGTTATATGAGGCAGTAGGACCAGCTATACATAGTGCAGTGTATGTAATGCATCAGACATATACAGGACCAGTGATCACAGTAACCTGTTTTATGCGGCAGTAGGACCAGACATACATAGTGCACTATATGTAATAAATCAGACATATACAGGGCCAGTGATCACAGTTACCTGTTATATGCGGCAGTAGGACCAGCCATACATAGTGCAGTGTATGTAATACATCAGACATATACAGGACCAGTGATCACAGTAACCTGTTATATGTGGCAGTAGGACCAGCCATACATAGTGCAGTGTATGTAATACATCAGACATATACAGGACCAGTCATCACAGTAACATGTTATATGCGGCAGTAGGACCAGCCATACATAGAGCAGTGTTTTTAATACATCAGACATATACAGGGCCAGTGATCACAGTAACCTGTTATATGTGGCAGTAAGACCAGCCATACATAGTGTAGTGTATGTAATGCATCAGACATATACAGGACCAGTGATCACAGTAACCTGTTATATGCGGCAGTAGGACCAGCCTTACATAGTGCAGTGTATGTAATACATCAGACATATACAGGGCCAGTGATCACAGTAACCTGTTATATGCGGCAGTAGGACCAGCCATACATAGTGCAGTGTATGTAATACATCAGACATATACAGGGCCAGTGATCACAGTAACCCGTTATATACGGCAGTAGGACCAGCCATACATAGTGCAGTGTATGTAATACATCAGACATATACAGGGCCAGTGATCACAGTAACACAGTATATGAGGCAGTAGGACCAGCCATACATAGTGCAGTGTATGTAATGCATCAGACATATACAGGACCAGTGATCACAGTAACCTGTTATATGCGGCAGTAGGACCAGCCATACATAGTGCAGTGTATGTAATACATCAGACATATACAGGACCAGTGATCACAGTAACCTGTTATACGTGGCAGTAGGACCAGCCATACATAGTGCAGTGTATGTTATACATCAGACATATACAGGACCAGTGATCACAGTAACCCTTTATATGAGGCAGTAGGACCAGCCATACATAGTGCAGTGTATGTAATACATCAGACATATACAGGACCAGTGATCACAGTAACCTGTTATATGCGGCAGTAGGACCAACCATACATAGTGCAGTGTATGTAATACATCAGACATATATAGGACCAGTGATTACAGTAACCTGTTATATGCGGCAGTAAGACCAGCCATACATAGTGCAGTGTATGTAATACATCAGACATATACTGGGCCAGTGATCACAGTAACCTGTTATATGTGGCAGTAGGACCAGCCATACATAGTGCAGTGTATATAATACATCAGACATATACAGGACAAGTGATCACAGTATCCAGTTATGTGCGGCAGTAGGACCAGCCATACATAGTGCAGTGTATGTAATACATCAGACATATACAGGACCAGTGATCACAGTAACATGTTATATGCGGCAGAAGGACCAAACATGCATAGTGCACTGTATGTAATACATCAGACTTATACAGGGCCAGTGATCACAGTAACCCGTTATATGAGGCAGTAGGACCAGCTATACATAGTGCAGTGTATGTAATGCATCAGACATATACAGGACCAGTGATCACAGTAACCTGTTTTATGCGGCAGTAGGACCAGACATACATAGTGCACTATATGTAATAAATCAGACATATACAGGGCCAGTGATCACAGTTACCTGTTATATGCGGCAGTAGGACCAGCCATACATAGTGCAGTGTATGTAATACATCAGACATATACAGGACCAGTGATCACAGTAACCTGTTATATGTGGCAGTAGGACCAGCCATACATAGTGCAGTGTATGTAATACATCAGACATATACAGGACCAGTCATCACAGTAACATGTTATATGCGGCAGTAGGACCAGCCATACATAGAGCAGTGTTTTTAATACATCAGACATATACAGGGCCAGTGATCACAGTAACCTGTTATATGTGGCAGTAAGACCAGCCATACATAGTGCAGTGTATGTAATGCATCAGACATATACAGGACCAGTGATCACAGTAACCTGTTATATGGGGCAGTAGGACCAGCCATACATAGTGCAGTGTATGTAATACATCAGACATGTACAGGACTAGTGATCACAGTAACCTGTTATATGTGGCAGTAGGACCAGCCATACATAGTGCAGTGTATGTAATACATCAGACATATACAGGACCACTGATCACAGTAACCTGTTATATGCGGCAGTAGGACCAGCCATACATAGTGCAGTGTATGTAATACATCAGACATATACAGGGCCAGTGATCACAGTAACCTGTTATATGCGGCAGTAGGACCAGCCATACATAGTGCAGTGTATATAATACATCAGACATATACAGGACAAGTGATCACAGTATCCAGTTATGTGCGGCAGTAGGACCAGCCATACATAGTGCAGTGTATGTAATACATCAGACATATACAGGACCAGTGATCACAGTAACATGTTATATGCGGCAGAAGGACCAAACATACATAGTGCACTGTATGTAATACATCAGACTTATACAGGGCCAGTGATCACAGTAACCCGTTATATGAGGCAGTAGGACCAGCTATACATAGTGCAGTGTATGTAATGCATCAGACATATACAGGACCAGTGATCACAGTAACCTGTTTTATGCGGCAGTAGGACCAGACATACATAGTGCACTATATGTAATAAATCAGACATATACAGGGCCAGTGATCACAGTTACCTGTTATATGCGGCAGTAGGACCAGCCATACATAGTGCAGTGTATGTAATACATCAGACATATACAGGACCAGTGATCACAGTAACCTGTTATATGTGGCAGTAGGACCAGCCATACATAGTGCAGTGTATGTAATACATCAGACATATACAGGACCAGTCATCACAGTAACATGTTATATGCGGCAGTAGGACCAGCCATACATAGAGCAGTGTTTTTAATACATCAGACATATACAGGGCCAGTGATCACAGTAACCTGTTATATGTGGCAGTAAGACCAGCCATACATAGTGTAGTGTATGTAATGCATCAGACATATACAGGACCAGTGATCACAGTAACCTGTTATATGTGGCAGTAGGACCAGCCATACATAGTGCAGTGTATGTAATACATCAGACATATGCAGGACCAGTGATCACAGTAACACGTTATATGAGGCAGTATGACCAGCCATACATAGTGCAGTGTATGTAATACATCAGACATATACAGGGCCAGTGATCACAGTAACCCGTTATATGCGGCAGTAGGACCAGCCATACATAGTGCAGTGTATGTAATACATCAGACATATACAGGACCAGTGATCACAGTAACCTGTTTTATGCGGCAGTAGGACCAGCCATACATAGTGCAGTGTATGTAATACATCAGACATATACAGGGCCAGTGATCACAGTAACCTGTTATATGAGGCAGTCGGACCAGCCATACATAGTGTAGTGTATGTAATACATCAGGCATATACAGGGCCAGTGATCACAGTAACCCGTTATATGCGGCAGTAGGACCAGTCATACATAGTGCAGTGTATGTAATACATCAGACATATACAGGACCAGTGATCACAGTAACCTGTTATATGTGGTAGTAGGACCAGCCATACATAGTGCAGTGTATGTAATACATCAGACATATACAGGACCAGTGATCACAGTAACATGTTATATGAGGCAGTAGGACCAGCCATACATAGTGCAGTGTATGTAATACATCAGACATATACAGGGCCAGTGATCACAGTAACCTGTTATATGAGGCAGTAGGACCAGCCATACATAGTGCAGTGTATGTAATACATCAGATATATACAGGACCAGTGATCACAGTAACCTGTTATATGAGGCAGTAGGACCAGCCATACATAGTGCAGTGTATGTAATACATCAGACATATACAGGACCAGTGATCACAGTAACCTGTTATATGTGGCAGTAGGACCAGCCGTACATAGTGCAGTGTATGTAATACATCAGACATATACAGGGCCAGTGATCACAGTAACACGTTATATGCGGCAGTAGGACCATCCATACATAGTGCAGTGTATGTAATACATCAGACATATACAGGACCAGCGATCACAGTAACCCGTTATATGAGGCAGTAGGACCAGCCATACATAGTGCAGTGTATGTAATACATCAGACATATACAGGACCAGTGATCACTGTAACCTGTTATATGAGGCAGTAGGACCAGCCATACATAGTGCAGTGTATGTACTGCGTCAGACATATACAGGACCAGTGATCACAGTAACACGTTATATGAGGCAGTAGGACCAGCCATACATAGTGCAGTGTATGTAATGCATCAGACATATACAGGACCAGTGATCACAGTAACACGTTATATGTGGCAGTAGGACCAGCCATACATACTGCAGTGTATGTAATACATCAGACATATACAGGACCAGTGATCACAGTAACAAGTTATATACGGCAGTAGGACAAGCCATACATAGTGCAGTGTATGTAATACATCAGACATATACAGGACCAGTGATCACAGTAACCTGTTATATGCGGCAGTAGGACCAGCCTTACATAGTGCAGTGTATGTAATACATCAGACATATACAGGACCAGTGATCACAGTAACCTGTGATATGCGGCAGTAGGACCAGCCATACATAGTGCAGTGTATGTAATACATCAGACATATACAGGGCCAGTGATCACAGTAACCCGTTATATACGGCAGTAGGACCAGCCATACATAGTGCAGTGTATGTAATACATCAGACATATACAGGGCCAGTGATCACAGTAACACAGTATATGAGGCAGTAGGACCAGCCATACATAGTGCAGTGTATGTAATGCATCAGACATATACAGGACCAGTGATCACAGTAACCTGTTATATGCGGCAGTAGGACCAGCCATACATAGTGCAGTGTATGTAATACATCAGACATATAGAGGACCAGTGATCACAGTAACCTGTTATACGTGGCAGTAGGACCAGCCATACATAGTGCAGTGTATGTTATACATCAGACATATACAGGACCAGTGATCACAGTAACCCTTTATATGAGGCAGTAGGACCAGCCATACATAGTGCAGTGTATGTAATACATCAGACATATACAGGACCAGTGATCACAGTAACCTGTTATATGTGGCAGTAGGACCAGCCATACATAGTGCAGTGTATGTAATACATCAGACATATATAGGACCAGTGATTACAGTAACCTGTTATATGCGGCAGTAAGACCAGCCATACATAGTGCAGTGTATGTAATACATCAGACATATACTGGGCCAGTGATCACAGTAACCTGTTATATGTGGCAGTAGGACCAGCCATACATAGTGCAGTGTATGTAATACATCAGACATATACAGGACCAGTGATCACAGTAACATGTTATATGCGGCAGAAGGACCAAACATACATAGTGCACTGTATGTAATACATCAGACTTATACAGGGCCAGTGATCACAGTAACCCGTTATATGAGGCAGTAGGACCAGCTATACATAGTGCAGTGTATGTAATGCATCAGACATATACAGGACCAGTGATCACAGTAACCTGTTTTATGCGGCAGTAGGACCAGACATACATAGTGCACTATATGTAATACATCAGACATATACAGGGCCAGTGATCACAGTTACCTGTTATATGCGGCAGTAGGACCAGCCATACATAGTGCAGTGTATGTAATACATCAGACATATACAGGACCAGTGATCACAGTAACCTGTTATATGTGGCAGTAGGACCAGCCATACATAGTGCAGTGTATGTAATACATCAGACATATACAGGACCAGTCATCACAGTAACATGTTATATGCGGCAGTAGGACCAGCCATACATAGAGCAGTGTTTTTAATACATCAGACATATACAGGGCCAGTGATCACAGTAACCTGTTATATGTGGCAGTAAGACCAGCCATACATAGTGCAGTGTATGTAATGCATCAGACATATACAGGACCAGTGATCACAGTAACCTGTTATATGGGGCAGTAGGACCAGCCATACATAGTGCAGTGTATGTAATACATCAGACATGTACAGGACTAGTGATCACAGTAACCTGTTATATGTGGCAGTAGGACCAGCCATACATAGTGCAGTGTATGTAATACATCAGACATATACAGGACCACTGATCACAGTAACCTGTTATATGCGGCAGTAGGACCAGCCATACATAGTGCAGTGTATGTAATACATCAGACATATACAGGGCCAGTGATCACAGTAACCTGTTATATGCGGCAGTAGGACCAGCCATACATAGTGCAGTGTATGTTATACATCAGACATATACAGGACCAGTGATCACAGTAACCTGTTATATGAGGCAGTAGGACCAGCCATACATAGTGCAGTGTATTTAATACATCAGATATATACAGGACCAGTGATCACAGTAACCTGTTATATGAGGCTGTAGGACCAGCCATACATAGTGCAGTGTATGTAATACATCAGACATATACAGGACCAGTGATCACAGTAACCTGTTATATCTGGCAGTAGGACCAGCCATACATAGTGCAGTGTATGTACTGCGTCAGACATATACAGGACCAGTGATCACAGTAACACGTTATATGAGGCAGTAGGACCAGCCATACATAGTGCAGTGTATGTAATGCATCAGACATATACAGGACCAGTGATCACAGTAACACGTTATATGTGGCAGTAGGACCAGCCATACATACTGCAGTGTATGTAATACATCAGACATATAAAGGACCAGTGATCACAGTAACAAGTTATATACGGCAGTAGGACCAGCCATACATAGTGCAGTGTATGTAATACATCAGACATATACAGGACCAGTGATCACAGTAACCTGTTATATGCGGCAGTAGGACCAGCCTTACATAGTGCAGTGTATGTAATACATCAGACATATACAGGGCCAGTGATCACAGTAACCTGTTATATGCGGCAGTAGGACCAGCCATACATAGTGCAGTGTATGTAATACATCAGACATATACAGGGCCAGTGATCACAGTAACCCGTTATATACGGCAGTAGGACCAGCCATACATAGTGCAGTGTATGTAATACATCAGACATATACAGGGCCAGTGATCACAGTAACACAGTATATGAGGCAGTAGGACCAGCCATACATAGTGCAGTGTATGTAATGCATCAGACATATACAGGACCAGTGATCACAGTAACCTGTTATATGCGGCAGTAGGACCAGCCATACATAGTGCAGTGTATGTAATACATCAGACATATACAGGACCAGTGATCACAGTAACCTGTTATACGTGGCAGTAGGACCAGCCATACATAGTGCAGTGTATGTTATACATCAGACATATACAGGACCAGTGATCACAGTAACCCGTTATATGAGGCAGTAGGACCAGCCATACATAGTGCAGTGTATGTAATACATCAGACATATACAGGACCAGTGATCACAGTAACCTGTTATATGCGGCAGTAGGACCAGCCATACATAGTGCAGTGTATGTAATACATCAGACAGATATAGGACCAGTGATTACAGTAACCTGTTATATGCGGCAGTAAGACCAGCCATACATAGTGCAGTGTATGTAATACATCAGACATATACTGGGCCAGTGATCACAGTAACCTGTTATATGTGGCAGTAGGACCAGCCATACATAGTGCAGTGTATATAATACATCAGACATATACAGGACAAGTGATCACAGTATCCAGTTATGTGCGGCAGTAGGACCAGCCATACATAGTGCAGTGTATGTAATACATCAGATATATACAGGACCAGTGATCACAGTAACCTGTTATATGTGGCAGTAGGACCAGCCATACATAGTGCAGTGTATGTAATACATCAGACATATACAGGGCCAGTGATCACAGTAACCTGTTATATGAGGCAGTAGGACCAGCCATACATAGTGCAGTGTATGTAGTTCATCAGATATATACAGGACCAGTGATCACAGTAACCTGTTATATGTGGCAGTAGGACCAGCCATACATAGTGCAGTGTATGTAATACATCAGACATATGCAGGACCAGTGATCACAGTAACACGTTATATGAGGCAGTATGACCAGCCATACATAGTGCAGTGTATGTAATACATCAGACATATACAGGGCCAGTGATCACAGTAACCCGTTATATGCGGCAGTAGGACCAGCCATACATAGTGCAGTGTATGTAATACATCAGACATATACAGGACCAGTGATCACAGTAACCTGTTTTATGCGGCAGTAGGACCAGCCATACATAGTGCAGTGTATGTAATACATCAGACATATACAGGGCCAGTGATCACAGTAACCTGTTATATGAGGCAGTCGGACCAGCCATACATAGTGCAGTGTATGTAATACATCAGGCATATACAGGGCCAGTGATCACAGTAACCCGTTATATGCGGCAGTAGGACCAGTCATACATAGTGCAGTGTATGTAATACATCAGACATATACAGGACCAGTGATCACAGTAACCTGTTATATGCGGTAGTAGGACCAGCCATACATAGTGCAGTGTATGTAATACATCAGACATATACAGGACCAGTGATCACAGTAACATGTTATATGAGGCAGTAGGACCAGCCATACATAGTGCAGTGTATGTAATACATCAGACATATACAGGGCCAGTGATCACAGTAACCTGTTATATGAGGCAGTAGGACCAGCCATACATAGTGCAGTGTATGTAATACATCAGATATATACAGGACCAGTGATCACAGTAACCTGTTATATGAGGCAGTAGGACCAGCCATACATAGTGCAGTGTATGTAATACATCAGACATATACAGGACCAGTGATCACAGTAACCTGTTATATGTGGCAGTAGGACCAGCCATACATAGTGCAGTGTATGTAATACATCAGACATATACAGGGCCAGTGATCACAGTAACACGTTATATGCGGCAGTAGGACCATCCATACATAGTGCAGTGTATGTAATACATCAGACATATACAGGACCAGCGATCACAGTAACCCGTTATATGAGGCAGTAGGACCAGCCATACATAGTGCAGTGTATGTAATACATCAGACATATACAGGACCAGTGATCACTGTAACCTGTTATATGAGGCAGTAGGACCAGCCATACATAGTGCAGTGTATGTACTGCGTCAGACATATACAGGACCAGTGATCACAGTAACACGTTATATGAGGCAGTAGGACCAGCCATACATAGTGCAGTGTATGTAATGCATCAGACATATACAGGACCAGTGATCACAGTAACACGTTATATGTGGCAGTAGGACCAGCCATACATACTGCAGTGTATGTAATACATCAGACATATACAGGACCAGTGATCACAGTAACAAGTTATATACGGCAGTAGGACAAGCCATACATAGTGCAGTGTATGTAATACATCAGACATATACAGGACCAGTGATCACAGTAACCTGTTATATGCGGCAGTAGGACCAGCCTTACATAGTGCAGTGTATGTAATACATCAGACATATACAGGGCCAGTGATCATAGTAACCTGTTATATGCGGCAGTAGGACCAGCCATACATAGTGCAGTGTATGTAATACATCAGACATATACAGGGCCAGTGATCACAGTAACCCGTTATATACGGCAGTAGGACCAGCCATACATAGTGCAGTGTATGTAATACATCAGACATATACAGGGCCAGTGATCACAGTAACACAGTATATGAGGCAGTAGGACCAGCCATACATAGTGCAGTGTATGTAATGCATCAGACATATACAGGACCAGTGATCACAGTAACCTGTTATATGCGGCAGTAGGACCAGCCATACATAGTGCAGTGTATGTAATACATCAGACATATACAGGACCAGTGATCACAGTAACCTGTTATACGTGGCAGTAGGACCAGCCATACATAGTGCAGTGTATGTTATACATCAGACATATACAGGACCAGTGATCACAGTAACCCTTTATATGAGGCAGTAGGACCAGCCATACATAGTGCAGTGTATGTAATACATCAGACATATACAGGACCAGTGATCACAGTAACCTGTTATATGCGGCAGTAGGACCAGCCATACATAGTGCAGTGTATGTAATACATCAGACATATATAGGACCAGTGATTACAGTAACCTGTTATATGCGGCAGTAAGACCAGCCATACATAGTGCAGTGTATGTAATACATCAGACATATACTGGGCCAGTGATCACAGTAACCTGTTATATGTGGCAGTAGGACCAGCCATACATAGTGCAGTGTATATAATACATCAGACATATACAGGACAAGTGATCACAGTATCCAGTTATGTGCGGCAGTAGGACCAGCCATACATAGTGCAGTGTATGTAATACATCAGACATATACAGGACCAGTGATCACAGTAACATGTTATATGCGGCAGAAGGACCAAACATACATAGTGCACTGTATGTAATACATCAGACTTATACAGGGCCAGTGATCACAGTAACCCGTTATATGAGGCAGTAGGACCAGCTATACATAGTGCAGTGTATGTAATGCATCAGACATATACAGGACCAGTGATCACAGTAACCTGTTTTATGTGGCAGTAGGACCAGACATACATAGTGCACTATATGTAATACATCAGACATATACAGGGCCAGTGATCACAGTTACCTGTTATATGCGGCAGTAGGACCAGCCATACATAGTGCAGTGTATGTAATACATCAGACATATACAGGACCAGTGATCACAGTAACCTGTTATATGTGGCAGTAGGACCAGCCATACATAGTGCAGTGTATGTAATACATCAGACATATACAGGACCAGTCATCACAGTAACATGTTATATGCGGCAGTAGGACCAGCCATACATAGAGCAGTGTTTTTAATACATCAGACATATACAGGGCCAGTGATCACAGTAACCTGTTATATGTGGCAGTAAGACCAGCCATACATAGTGCAGTGTATGTAATGCATCAGACATATACAGGACCAGTGATCACAGTAACCTGTTATATGGGGCAGTAGGACCAGCCATACATAGTGCAGTGTATGTAATACATCAGACATGTACAGGACTAGTGATCACAGTAACCTGTTATATGTGGCAGTAGGACCAGCCATACATAGTGCAGTGTATGTAATACATCAGACATATACAGGACCACTGATCACAGTAACCTGTTATATGCGGCAGTAGGACCAGCCATACATAGTGCAGTGTATGTAATACATCAGACATATACAGGGCCAGTGATCACAGTAACCTGTTATATGCGGCAGTAGGACCAGCCATACATAGTGCAGAGTATATAATACATCAGACATATACAGGACCAGTGATCACAGTATCCAGTTATGTGCGGCAGTTGGACCAGCCATACATAGTGCAGTGTATGTAATACATCAGACTTATACAGGGCCAGTGATCACAGTAACCCGTTATATGAGGCAGTAGGACCAGCTATACATAGTGCAGTGTATGTAATGCATCAGACATATACAGGACCAGTGATCACAGTAACCTGTTTTATGCGGCAGTAGGACCAGACATACATAGTGCACTATATGTAATACATCAGACATATACAGGGCCAGTGATCACAGTTACCTGTTATATGCGGCAGTAGGACCAGCCATACATAGTGCAGTGTATGTAATACATCAGACATATACAGGACCAGTGATCACAGTAACCTGTTATATGTGGCAGTAGGACCAGCCATACATAGTGCAGTGTATGTAATACATCAGACATATACAGGACCAGTCATCACAGTAACATGTTATATGCGGCAGTAGGACCAGCCATACATAGAGCAGTGTTTTTAATACATCAGACATATACAGGGCCAGTGATCACAGTAACCTGTTATATGTGGCAGTAAGACCAGCCATACATAGTGTAGTGTATGTAATGCATCAGACATATACAGGACCAGTGATCACAGTAACCTGTTATATGGGGCAGTAGGACCAGCCATACATAGTGCAGTGTATGTAATACATCAGACATGTACAGGACTAGTGATCACAGTAACCTGTTATATGTGGCAGTAGGACCAGCCATACATAGTGCAGTGTATGTAATACATCAGACATATACAGGACCACTGATCACAGTAACCTGTTATATGCGGCAGTAGGACCAGCCATACATAGTGCAGTGTATGTAATACATCAGACATATACAGGGCCAGTGATCACAGTAACCTGTTATATGCGGCAGTAGGACCAGCCATATATAGTGCAGTTTATGTAATACATCAGACATACACAGGGCCAGTGATCACAGTAACCTGTTATATGTGACAGTAGGACCAGCCATACATAGTGCAGTGAATGTAATACATCAGATATATACAGGGCCAGTGATCACAGAAACCTGTTATATGTGGCAGTAGGACCAGCCATACATAGTGCAGTGTATGTAATACATCAGACATATACAGGGCCAGTGATCACAGAAACCTGTTATATGTGGCAGTAGGACCAGCCATACATAGTGCAGTGTATGTAATACATCAGACATATACAGGGCCAGTGATCACAGTAACACGTTATATATGGCAGTAGGACCAGCCATACATACTGCAGTGTATGTAATACATCAGACATATACAGGACCAGTGATCACAGTAACAAGTTATATACGGATGTAGGACCAGCCATACATAGTGCAGTGTATGTAATACATCAGACATATACAGGACCAGTGATCACAGTAACCTGTTATATGCGGCAGTAGGACCAGCCATACATAGTGCAGTGTATGTAATACATCAGACATATACAGGGCCAGTGATCACTGTAACCTGTTATATGCGGCAGTAGGACCAGCCATACATAGTGCAGTGTATGTAATACATCAGACATATACAGGGCCAGTGATCACAGTAACCCGTTATATACGGCAGTAGGACAAGCCATACATAGTGCAGTGTATGTAATACATCAGACATATACAGGACTAGTGATCACAGTAACCTGTTATATGGGGCAGTAGGACCAGCCATACATAGTGCAGTGTATGTAATACATCAGACATATACAGGACCACTGATCACAGTAACCTGTTATATGCGGCAGTAGGACCAGCCATACATAGTGTAGTGTATGTAATACATGAGACATATACAGGACCAGTGATCACAGTAACCCGTTATATGAGGCAGTAGGACCAGCCATACATAGTGCAGTGTATGTAATACATCAGACATATACAGGACCAGTGATCACTGTAACCTGTTATATGAGGCAGTAGGACCAGCCATACATAGTGCAGTGTATGTACTGCGTCAGACATATACAGGACCAGTGATCACAGTAACACGTTATATGAGGCAGTAGGACCAGCCATACATAGTGCAGTGTATGTAATACATCAGACATATACAGGACCAGTGATCACAGTAACAAGTTATATACGGATGTAGGACCAGCCATACATAGTGCAGTGTATGTAATACATCAGACATATACAGGGCCAGTGATCACAGTAACCTGTTATATGCGGCAGTAGGACCAGCCATACATAGTGCAGTGTATGTAATACATCAGACATATACAGGGCCAGTGATCACAGTAACACGTTATATGTGGCAGTAGGACCAGCCATACATACTGCAGTGTATGTAATACATCAGACATATACAGGGCCAGTGATCACAGTAACCCGTTATATACGGCAGTAGGACCAGCCATACATAGTGCAGTGTATGTAATACATCAGACATATACAGGGCCAGTGATCACAGTAACACGTTATATGAGGCAGTAGGACCAGCCATACATAGTGCAGTGTATGTAATGCATCAGACATATACAGGACCAGTGATCACAGTGACCTGTTATATGCGGCAGTAGGACCAGCCATACATAGTGCATTGTATGTACTGCGTCAGACATATACAGGACCAGTGATCACAGTAACACGTTATATGAGGCAGTAGGACCAGCCATACATAGTGCAGTGTATGTAATACATCAGACATATACAGGGCCAGTAATCACAGTAACCTGTTATATGCGGCAGTAGGACCAGCCATACATAGTGCAGTGTATGTAATACATCAGACATATACAGGGCCAGTGATCACAGTAACACGTTATATGTGGCAGTAGGACCAGCCATACATACTGCAGTGCATGTAATACATCAGACATATACAGGACCAGTGATCACAGTAACAAGTTATATACGGATGTAGGACCAGCCATACATAGTGCAGTGTATGTAATACATCAGACATATACAGGACCAGTGATCACAGTAACCTGTTATATGCGGCAGTAGGACCAGCCATACATAGTGCAGTGTATGTAATACATCAGACATATACAGGGCCAGTGATCACAGTAACCTGTTATATGCGGCAGTAGGACCAGCCATACATAGTGCAGTGTATGTAATACATCAGACATATACAGGGCCAGTGATCACAGTAACCCGTTATATACGGCAGTAGGACCAGCCATACATAGTGCAGTGTATGTAATACATCAGACATATACAGGACCAGCGATCACAGTAACCCGTTATATGAGGCAGTAGGACCAGCCATACATAGTGCAGTGTATGTAATACATCAGACATATACAGGACCAGTGATCACTGTAACCTGTTATATGAGGCAGTAGGACCAGCCATACATAGTGCAGTGTATGTACTGCGTCAGACATATACAGGACCAGTGATCACAGTAACACGTTATATGAGGCAGTAGGACCAGCCATACATAGTGCAGTGTATGTAATGCATCAGACATATACAGGACCAGTGATCACAGTAACACGTTATATGTGGCAGTAGGACCAGCCATACATACTGCAGTGTATGTAATACATCAGACATATACAGGACCAGTGATCACAGTAACAAGTTATATACGGCAGTAGGACCAGCCATACATAGTGCAGTGTATGTAATACATCAGACATATACAGGACCAGTGATCACAGTAACCTGTTATATGCGGCAGTAGGACCAGCCTTACATAGTGCAGTGTATGTAATACATCAGACATATACAGGGCAAGTGATCACAGTAACCTGTTATATGCGGCAGTAGGACCAGCCATACATAGTGCAGTGTATGTAATACATCAGACATATACAGGGCCAGTGATCACAGTAACCCGTTATATACGGCAGTAGGACCAGCCATACATAGTGCAGTGTATGTAATACATCAGACATATACAGGGCCAGTGATCACAGTAACACAGTATATGATGCAGTAGGACCAGCCATACATAGTGCAGTGTATGTAATGCATCAGACATATACAGGACCAGTGATCACAGTAACCTGTTATATGCGGCAGTAGGACCAGCCATACATAGTGCAGTGTATGTAATACATCAGACATATACAGGACCAGTGATCACAGTAACCTGTTATACGTGGCAGTAGGACCAGCCATACATAGTGCAGTGTATGTTATACATCAGACATATACAGGACCAGTGATCACAGTAACCCGTTATATGAGGCAGTAGGACCAGCCATACATAGTGCAGTGTATGTAATACATCAGACATATACAGGACCAGTGATCACAGTAACCTGTTATATGCGGCAGTAGGACCAGCCATACATAGTGCAGTGTATGTAATACATCAGACATATATAGGACCAGTGATTACAGTAACCTGTTATATGCGGCAGTAAGACCAGCCATACATAGTGCAGTGTATGTAATACATCAGACATATACTGGGCCAGTGATCACAGTAACCTGTTATATGTGGCAGTAGGACCAGCCATACATAGTGCAGTGTATATAATACATCAGACATATACAGGACAAGTGATCACAGTATCCAGTTATGTGCGGCAGTAGGACCAGCCATACATAGTGCAGTGTATGTAATACATCAGATATATAGAGGACCAGTGATCATAGTAACCTGTTATATGTGGCAGTAGGACCAGCCATACATAGTGCAGTGTATGTAATACATCAGACATATACAGGGCCAGTGATCACAGTAACCTGTTATATGAGGCAGTAGGACCAGTCATACATAGTGCAGTGTATGTAGTACATCAGATATATACAGGACCAGTGATCACAGTAACCTGTTATATGTGGCAGTAGGACCAGCCATACATAGTGCAGTGTATGTAATACATCAGACATATGCAGGACCAGTGATCACAGTAACACGTTATATGAGGCAGTATGACCAGCCATACATAGTGCAGTGTATGTAATACATCAGACATATACAGGGCCAGTGATCACAGTAACCCGTTATATGCGGCAGTAGGACCAGCCATACATAGTGCAGTGTATGTAATACATCAGACATATACAGGACCAGTGATCACAGTAACCTGTTTTATGCGGCAGTAGGACCAGCCATACATAGTGCAGTGTATGTAATACATCAGACATATACAGGGCCAGTGATCACAGTAACCTGTTATATGAGGCAGTCGGACCAGCCATACATAGTGCAGTGTATGTAATACATCAGGCATATACAGGGCCAGTGATCCCAGTAACCCGTTATATGCGGCAGTAGGACCAGTCAAACATAGTGCAGTGTATGTAATACATCAGACATATACAGGACCAGTGATCACAGTAACCTGTTATATGTGGTAGTAGGACCAGCCATACATAGTGCAGTGTATGAAATACATCAGACATATACAGGACCAGTGATCACAGTAACATGTTATATGAGGCAGTAGGACCAGCCATACATAGTGCAGTGTATGTAATACATCAGACATATACAGGGCCAGTGATCACAGTAACCTGTTATATGAGGCAGTAGGACCAGCCATACATAGTGCAGTGTATGTAATACATCATATATATACAGGACCAGTGATCACAGTAACCTGTTATATGAGGCTGTAGGACCAGCCATACATAGTGCAGTGTATGTAATACATCAGACATATACAGGACCAGTGATCACAGTAACCTGTTATATGTGGCAGTAGGACCAGCCATACATAGAGCAGTGTTTTTAATACATCAGACATATACAGGGCCAGTGATCACAGTAACCTGTTATATGTGGCAGTAAGACCAGCCATACATAGTGTAGTGTATGTAATGCATCAGACATATACAGGACCAGTGATCACAGTAACCTGTTATATGGGGCAGTAGGACCAGCCATACATAGTGCAGTGTATGTAATACATCAGACATGTACAGGACTAGTGATCACAGTAACCTGTTATATGTGGCAGTAGGACCAGCCATACATAGTGCAGTGTATGTAATACATCAGACATATACAGGACCACTGATCACAGTAACCTGTTATATGCGGCAGTAGGACCAGCCATACATAGTGCAGTGTATGTAATACATCAGACATATACAGGGCCAGTGATCACAGTAACCTGTTATATGCGGCAGTAGGACCAGCCATATATAGTGCAGTTTATGTAATACATCAGACATACACAGGGCCAGTGATCACAGTAACCTGTTATATGTGACAGTAGGACCAGCCATACATAGTGCAGTGAATGTAATACATCAGATATATACAGGGCCAGTGATCACAGAAACCTGTTATATGTGGCAGTAGGACCAGCCATACATAGTGCAGTGTATGTAATACATCAGACATATACAGGGCCAGTGATCACAGAAACCTGTTATATGTGGCAGTAGGACCAGCCATACATAGTGCAGTGTATGTAATACATCAGACATATACAGGGCCAGTGATCACAGTAACACGTTATATATGGCAGTAGGACCAGCCATACATACTGCAGTGTATGTAATACATCAGACATATACAGGACCAGTGATCACAGTAACAAGTTATATACGGATGTAGGACCAGCCATACATAGTGCAGTGTATGTAATACATCAGATATATACAGGGCCAGTGATCACTGTAACCTGTTATATGCGGCAGTAGGACCAGCCATACATAGTGCAGTGTATGTAATACATCAGACATATACAGGGCCAGTGATCACTGTAACCTGTTATATGCGGCAGTAGGACCAGCCATACATAGTGCAGTGTATGTAATACATCAGACATATACAGGGCCAGTGATCACAGTAACCCGTTATATACGGCAGTAGGACAAGCCATACATAGTGCAGTGTATGTAATACATCAGACATATACAGGACTAGTGATCACAGTAACCTGTTATATGGGGCAGTAGGACCAGCCATACATAGTGCAGTGTATGTAATACATCAGACATATACAGGACCACTGATCACAGTAACCTGTTATATGCGGCAGTAGGACCAGCCATACATAGTGTAGTGTATGTAATACATGAGACATATACAGGACCAGTGATCACAGTAACCCGTTATATGAGGCAGTAGGACCAGCCATACATAGTGCAGTGTATGTAATACATCAGACATATACAGGACCAGTGATCACTGTAACCTGTTATATGAGGCAGTAGGACCAGCCATACATAGTGCAGTGTATGTACTGCGTCAGACATATACAGGACCAGTGATCACAGTAACACGTTATATGAGGCAGTAGGACCAGCCATACATAGTGCAGTGTATGTAATACATCAGACATATACAGGACCAGTGATCACAGTAACAAGTTATATACGGATGTAGGACCAGCCATACATAGTGCAGTGTATGTAATACATCAGACATATACAGGGCCAGTGATCACAGTAACCTGTTATATGCGGCAGTAGGACCAGCCATACATAGTGCAGTGTATGTAATACATCAGACATATACAGGGCCAGTGATCACAGTAACACGTTATATGTGGCAGTAGGACCAGCCATACATACTGCAGTGTATGTAATACATCAGACATATACAGGGCCAGTGATCACAGTAACCCGTTATATACGGCAGTAGGACCAGCCATACATAGTTCAGTGTATGTAATACATCAGACATATACAGGGCCAGTGATCACAGTAACACGTTATATGAGGCAGTAGGACCAGCCATACATAGTGCAGTGTATGTAATGCATCAGACATATACAGGACCAGTGATCACAGTGACCTGTTATATGCGGCAGTAGGACCAGCCATACATAGTGCAGTGTATGTACTGCGTCAGACATATACAGGACCAGTGATCACAGTAACACGTTATATGAGGCAGTAGGACCAGCCATACATAGTGCAGTGTATGTAATACATCAGACATATACAGGGCCAGTAATCACAGTAACCTGTTATATTCGGCAGTAGGACCAGCCATACATAGTGCAGTGTATGTAATACATCAGACATATACAGGGCCAGTGATCACAGTAACACATTATATGTGGCAGTAGGACCAGCCATACATACTGCAGTGCATGTAATACATCAGACATATACAGGACCAGTGATCACAGTAACAAGTTATATACGGATGTAGGACCAGCCATACATAGTGCAGTGTATGTAATACATCAGACATATACAGGACCAGTGATCACAGTAACCTGTTATATGCGGCAGTAGGACCAGCCATACATAGTGCAGTGTATGTAATACATCAGACATATACAGGGCCAGTGATCACAGTAACCTGTTATATGCGGCAGTAGGACCAGCCATACATAGTGCAGTGTATGTAATACATCAGACATATACAGGGCCAGTGATCACAGTAACCCGTTATATACGGCAGTAGGACCAGCCATACATAGTGCAGTGTATGTAATACATCAGACATATACAGGACCAGCGATCACAGTAACCCGTTATATGAGGCAGTAGGACCAGCCATACATAGTGCAGTGTATGTAATACATTAGCCATATACAGGACCAGTGATCACTGTAACCTGTTATATGAGGCAGTAGGACCAGCCATACATAGTGCAGTGTATGTACTGCGTCAGACATATACATGACCAGTGATCACAGTAACACGTTATATGAGGCAGTAGGACCAGCCATACATAGTGCAGTGTATGTAATGCATCAGACATATACAGGACCAGTGATCACAGTAACACGTTATATGTGGCAGTAGGACCAGCCATACATACTGCAGTGTATGTAATACATCAGACATATACAGGACCAGTGATCACAGTAACAAGTTATATACGGCAGTAGGACCAGCCATACATAGTGCAGTGTATGTAATACATCAGACATATACAGGACCAGTGATCACAGTAACCTGTTATATGCGGCAGTAGGACCAGCCTTACATAGTGCAGTGTATGTAATGCATCAGACATATACAGGGCCAGTGATCACAGTAACCTGTTATATGCGGCAGTAGGACCAGCCATACATAGTGCAGTGTATGTAATACATCAGACATATACAGGGCCAGTGATCACAGTAACCCGTTATATACGGCAGTAGGACCAGCCATACATAGTGCAGTGTATGTAATACTTCAGACATATACAGGGCCAGTGATCACAGTAACACAGTATATGATGCAGTAGGACCAGCCATACATAGTGCAGTGTATGTAATGCATCAGACATATACAGGACCAGTGATCACAGTAACCTGTTATATGCGGCAGTAGGACCAGCCATACATAGTGCAGTGTATGTAATACATCAGACATATACAGGACCAGTGATCACAGTAACCTGTTATACGTGGCAGTAGGACCAGCCATACATAGTGCAGTGTATGTTATACATCAGACATATACAGGACCAGTGATCACAGTAACCCGTTATATGAGGCAGTAGGACCAGCCATACATAGTGCAGTGTATGTAATACATCAGACATATACAGGACCAGTGATCACAGTAACCTGTTATATGCGGCAGTAGGACCAGCCATACATAGTGCAGTGTATGTAATACATCAGACATATATAGGACCAGTGATTACAGTAACCTGTTATATGCGGCAGTAAGACCAGCCATACATAGTGCAGTGTATGTAATACATCAGACATATACTGGGCCAGTGATCACAGTAACCTGTTATATGTGGCAGTAGGACCAGCCATACATAGTGCAGTGTATATAATACATCAGACATATTCAGGACAAGTGATCACAGTATCCAGTTATGTGCGGCAGTAGGACCAGCCATACATAGTGCAGTGTATGTAATACATCAGATATATAGAGGACCAGTGATCATAGTAACCTGTTATATGTGGCAGTAGGACCAGCCATACATAGTGCAGTGTATGTAATACATCAGACATATACAGGGCCAGTGATCACAGTAACCTGTTATATGAGGCAGTAGGACCAGTCATACATAGTGCAGTGTATGTAGTACATCAGATATATACAGGACCAGTGATCACAGTAACCTGTTATATGTGGCAGTAGGACCAGCCATACATAGTGCAGTGTATGTAATACATCAGACATATGCAGGACCAGTGATCACAGTAACACGTTATATGAGGCAGTATGACCAGCCATACATAGTGCAGTGTATGTAATACATCAGACATATACAGGGCCAGTGATCACAGTAACCCGTTATATGCGGCAGTAGGACCAGCCATACATAGTGCAGTGTATGTAATACATCAGACATATACAGGACCAGTGATCACAGTAACCTGTTTTATGCGGCAGTAGGACCAGCCATACATAGTGCAGTGTATGTAATACATCAGACATATACAGGGCCAGTGATCACAGTAACCTGTTATATGAGGCAGTCGGACCAGCCATACATAGTGCAGTGTATGTAATACATCAGGCATATACAGGGCCAGTGATCCCAGTAACCCGTTATATGCGGCAGTAGGACCAGTCAAACATAGTGCAGTGTATGTAATACATCAGACATATACAGGACCAGTGATCACAGTAACCTGTTATATGTGGTAGTAGGACCAGCCATACATAGTGCAGTGTATGTAATACATCAGATATATACAGGACCAGTGATCACAGTAACCTGTTATATGAGGCTGTAGGACCAGCCATACATAGTGCAGTGTATGTAATACATCAGACATATACAGGACCAGTGATCACAGTAACCTGTTATATGTGGCAGTAGGACCAGCCATACATAGTGCAGTGTATGTAATACATCAGACATATACAGGGCCAGTGATCACAGTAACACGTTATATGCGGCAGTAGGACCATCCATACATAGTGCAGTGTATGTAATACATCAGACATATACAGGACCAGCGATCACAGTAACACGTTATATGAGGCAGTAGGACCAGCCATACATAGTGCAGTGTATGTAATGCATCAGACATATACAGGACCAGTGATCACAGTAACACGTTATATGTGGCAGTAGGACCAGCCATACATACTGCAGTGTATGTAATACATCAGACATATACAGGACCAGTGATCACAGTAACAAGTTATATACGGCAGTAGGACCAGCCATACATAGTGCAGTGTATGTAATACATCAGACATATACAGGACCAGTGATCACAGTAACCTGTTATATGCGGCAGTAGGACCAGCCTTACATAGTGCAGTGTATGTAATACATGAGACATATACAGGGCCAGTGATCACAGTAACCTGTTATATGCGGCAGTAGGACCAGCCATACATAGTGCAGTGTATGTAATACATCAGACATATACAGGGCCAGTGATCACAGTAACCCGTTATATACGGCAGTAGGACCAGCCATACATAGTGCAGTGTATGTAATACATCAGACATATACAGGGCCAGTGATCACAGTAACACAGTATATGAGGCAGTAGGACCAGCCATACATAGTGCAGTGTATGTAATGCATAAGACATATACAGGACCAGTGATCACAGTAACCTGTTATATGCGGCAGTAGGACCAGCCATACATAGTGCAGTGTATGTAATACATCAGACATATACAGGACCAGTGATCACAGTAACCTGTTATACGTGGCAGTAGGACCAGCCATACATAGTGCAGTGTATGTAATACATCAGACATATACAGGACCAGTGATCACAGTAACCCGTTATATGAGGCAGTAGGACCAGCCATACATAGTGCAGTGTATGTAATACATCAGACATATACAGGACCAGTGATCACAGTAACCTGTTATATGCGGCAGTAGGACCAGCCATACATAGTGCAGTGTATGTAATACATCAGACATATACAGGACCAGTGATCACAGTAACCTGTTATATGTGGCAGTAGGACCAGCCATACATAGTGCAGTGTATGTAATACATCAGACATATACAGGACCAGTCATCACAGTAACATGTTATATGCGGCAGTAGGACCAGCCATACATAGAGCAGTGTTTTTAATACATCAGACATATACAGGGCCAGTGATCACAGTAACCTGTTATATGTGGCAGTAAGACCAGCCATACATAGTGCAGTGTATGTAATACATCAGACATATACAGGACCAGTGATCACAGTAACTTGTTATATGGGGCAGTAGGACCAGCCATACATAGTGCAGTGTATGTAATACATCAGATATATACAGGACCAGTGATCACAGTAACCTGTTATATGTGGCAGTAGGACCAGCCATACATAGTGCAGTGTATGTAATACATCAGACATATACAGGGCCAGTGATCACAGTAACCTGTTATATGAGGCAGTAGGACCAGCCATACATAGTGCAGTGTATGTAGTACATCAGATATATACAGGACCAGTGATCACAGTAACCTGTTATATGTGGCAGTAGGACCAGCCATACATAGTGCAGTGTATGTAATACATCAGACATATGCAGGACCAGTGATCACAGTAACACGTTATATGAGGCAGTATGACCAGCCATACATAGTGCAGTGTATGTAATACATCAGACATATACAGGGCCAGTGATCACAGTAACCCGTTATATGCGGCAGTAGGACCAGCCATACATAGTGCAGTGTATGTAATACATCAGACATATACAGGACCAGTGATCACAGTAACCTGTTTTATGCGGCAGTAGGACCAGCCATACATAGTGCAGTGTATGTAATACATCAGACATATACAGGGCCAGTGATCACAGTAACCTGTTATATGAGGCAGTCGGACCAGCCATACATAGTGCAGTGTATGTAATACATCAGGCATATACAGGGCCAGTGATCACAGTAACCCGTTATATGCGGCAGTAGGACCAGTCATACATAGTGCAGTGTATGTAATACATCAGACATATACAGGACCAGTGATCACAGTAACCTGTTATATGTGGTAGTAGGACCAGCCATACATAGTGCAGTGTATGTAATACATCAGACATATACAGGACCAGTGATCACAGTAACATGTTATATGAGGCAGTAGGACCAGCCATACATAGTGCAGTGTATGTAATACATCAGACATATACAGGGCCAGTGATCACAGTAACCTGTTATATGAGGCAGTAGGACCAGCCATACATAGTGCAGTGTATGTAATACATCAGATATATACAGGACCAGTGATCACAGTAACCTGTTATATGAGGCAGTAGGACCAGCCATACATAGTGCAGTGTATGTAATATATCAGACATATACAGGACCAGTGATCACAGTAACCTGTTATATGTGGCAGTAGGACCAGCCATACATAGTGCATTGTATGTAATACATCAGACATATACAGGGCCAGTGATCACAGTAACACGTTATATGCGGCAGTAGGACCATCCATACATAGTGCAGTGTATGTAATACATCAGACATATACAGGACCAGCGATCACAGTAACCCGTTATATGAGGCAGTAGGACCAGCCATACATAGTGCAGTGTATGTAATACATCAGACATATACAGGACCAGTGATCACTGTAACCTGTTATATGAGGCAGTAGGACCAGCCATACATAGTGCAGTGTATGTACTGCGTCAGACATATACAGGACCAGTGATCACAGTAACACGTTATATGAGGCAGTAGGACCAGCCATACATAGTGCAGTGTATGTAATGCATCAGACATATACAGGACCAGTGATCACAGTAACACGTTATATGTGGCAGTAGGACCAGCCATACATTCTGCAGTGTATGTAATACATCAGACATATACAGGACCAGTGATCACAGTAACAAGTTATATACGGCAGTAGGACAAGCCATACATAGTGCAGTGTATGTAATACATCAGACATATACAGGACCAGTGATCACAGTAACCTGTTATATGCGGCAGTAGGACCAGCCTTACATAGTGCAGTGTATGTAATACATCAGACATATACAGGGCCAGTGATCACAGTAACCTGTTATATGCGGCAGTAGGACCAGCCATACATAGTGCAGTGTATGTAATACATCAGACATAGACAGGGCCAGTGATCACAGTAACCCGTTATATACGGCAGTAGGACCAGCCATACATAGTGCAGTGTATGTAATACATCAGACATATACAGGGCCAGTGATCACAGTAACACAGTATATGAGGCAGTAGGACCAGCCATACATAGTGCAGTGTATGTAATGCATCAGACATATACAGGACCAGTGATCACAGTAACCTGTTATATGCGGCAGTAGGACCAGCCATACATAGTGCAGTGTATGTAATACATCAGACATATACAGGACCAGTGATCACAGTAACCTGTTATACGTGGCAGTAGGACCAGCCATACATAGTGCAGTGTATGTTATACATCAGACATATACATTACCAGTGATCACAGTAACCCTTTATATGAGGCAGTAGGACCAGCCATACATAGTGCAGTGTATGTAATACATCAGACATATACAGGACCAGTGATCACAGTAACCTGTTATATGCGGCAGTAGGACCAGCCATACATAGTGCAGTGTATGTAATACATCAGACATATATAGGACCAGTGATTACAGTAACCTGTTATATGCGGCAGTAAGACCAGCCATACATAGTGCAGTGTATGTAATACATCAGACATATACTGGGCCAGTGATCACAGTAACCTGTTATATGTGGCAGTAGGACCAGCCATACATAGTGCAGTGTATATAATACATCAGACATATACAGGACAAGTGATTACAGTATCCAGTTATGTGCGGCAGTAGGACCAGCCATACATAGTGCAGTGTATGTAATACATCAGACATATACAGGACCAGTGATCACAGTAACATGTTATATGCGGCAGAAGGACCAAACATACATAGTGCACTGTATGTAATACATCAGACTTATACAGGGCCAGTGATCACAGTAACCCGTTATATGAGGCAGTAGGACCAGCTATACATAGTGCAGTGTATGTAATGCATCAGACATATACAGGACCAGTGATCACAGTAACCTGTTTTATGCGGCAGTAGGACCAGACATACATAGTGCACTATATGTAATACATCAGACATATACAGGGCCAGTGATCACAGTTACCTGTTATATGCGGCAGTAGGACCAGCCATACATAGTGCAGTGTATGTAATACATCAGACATATACAGGACCAGTGATCACAGTAACCTGTTATATGTGGCAGTAGGACCAGCCATACATAGTGCAGTGTATGTAATACATCAGACATATACAGGACCAGTCATCACAGTAACATGTTATATGCGGCAGTAGGACCAGCCATACATAGAGCAGTGTTTTTAATACATCAGACATATACAGGGCCAGTGATCACAGTAACCTGTTATATGTGGCAGTAAGACCAGCCATACATAGTGCAGTGTATGTAATGCATCAGACATATACAGGACCAGTGATCACAGTAACCTGTTATATGGGGCAGTAGGACCAGCCATACATAGTGCAGTGTATGTAATACATCAGACATGTACAGGACTAGTGATCACAGTAACCTGTTATATGTGGCAGTAGGACCAGCCATACATAGTGCAGTGTATGTAATACATCAGACATATACAGGACCACTGATCACAGTAACCTGTTATATGCGGCAGTAGGACCAGCCATACATAGTGCAGTGTATGTAATACATCAGACATATACAGGGCCAGTGATCACAGTAACCTGTTATATGCGGCAGTAGGACCAGCCATACATAGTGCAGAGTATATAATACATCAGACATATACAGGACCAGTGATCACAGTATCCAGTTATGTGCGGCAGTTGGACCAGCCATACATAGTGCAGTGTATGTAATACATCAGACTTATACAGGGCCAGTGATCACAGTAACCCGTTATATGAGGCAGTAGGACCAGCTATACATAGTGCAGTGTATGTAATGCATCAGACATATACAGGACCAGTGATCACAGTAACCTGTTTTATGCGGCAGTAGGACCAGACATACATAGTGCACTATATGTAATACATCAGACATATACAGGGCCAGTGATCACAGTTACCTGTTATATGCGGCAGTAGGACCAGCCATACATAGTGCAGTGTATGTAATACATCAGACATATACAGGACCAGTGATCACAGTAACCTGTTATATGTGGCAGTAGGACCAGCCATACATAGTGCAGTGTATGTAATACATCAGACATATACAGGACCAGTCATCACAGTAACATGTTATATGCGGCAGTAGGACCAGCCATACATAGAGCAGTGTTTTTAATACATCAGACATATACAGGGCCAGTGATCACAGTAACCTGTTATATGTGGCAGTAAGACCAGCCATACATAGTGTAGTGTATGTAATGCATCAGACATATACAGGACCAGTGATCACAGTAACCTGTTATATGGGGCAGTAGGACCAGCCATACATAGTGCAGTGTATGTAATACATCAGACATGTACAGGACTAGTGATCACAGTAACCTGTTATATGTGGCAGTAGGACCAGCCATACATAGTGCAGTGTATGTAATACATCAGACATATACAGGACCACTGATCACAGTAACCTGTTATATGCGGCAGTAGGACCAGCCATACATAGTGCAGTGTATGTAATACATCAGACATATACAGGGCCAGTGATCACAGTAACCTGTTATATGCGGCAGTAGGACCAGCCATATATAGTGCAGTTTATGTAATACATCAGACATACACAGGGCCAGTGATCACAGTAACCTGTTATATGTGACAGTAGGACCAGCCATACATAGTGCAGTGAATGTAATACATCAGATATATACAGGGCCAGTGATCACAGAAACCTGTTATATGTGGCAGTAGGACCAGCCATACATAGTGCAGTGTATGTAATACATCAGACATATACAGGGCCAGTGATCACAGAAACCTGTTATATGTGGCAGTAGGACCAGCCATACATAGTGCAGTGTATGTAATACATCAGACATATACAGGGCCAGTGATCACAGTAACACGTTATATATGGCAGTAGGACCAGCCATACATACTGCAGTGTATGTAATACATCAGACATATACAGGACCAGTGATCACAGTAACAAGTTATATACGGATGTAGGACCAGCCATACATAGTGCAGTGTATGTAATACATCAGACATATACAGGACCAGTGATCACAGTAACCTGTTATATGCGGCAGTAGGACCAGCCATACATAGTGCAGTGTATGTAATACATCAGACATATACAGGGCCAGTGATCACTGTAACCTGTTATATGCGGCAGTAGGACCAGCCATACATAGTGCAGTGTATGTAATACATCAGACATATACAGGGCCAGTGATCACAGTAACCCGTTATATACGGCAGTAGGACAAGCCATACATAGTGCAGTGTATGTAATACATCAGACATATACAGGACTAGTGATCACAGTAACCTGTTATATGGGGCAGTAGGACCAGCCATACATAGTGCAGTGTATGTAATACATCAGACATATACAGGACCACTGATCACAGTAACCTGTTATATGCGGCAGTAGGACCAGCCATACATAGTGTAGTGTATGTAATACATGAGACATATACAGGACCAGTGATCACAGTAACCCGTTATATGAGGCAGTAGGACCAGCCATACATAGTGCAGTGTATGTAATACATCAGACATATACAGGACCAGTGATCACTGTAACCTGTTATATGAGGCAGTAGGACCAGCCATACATAGTGCAGTGTATGTACTGCGTCAGACATATACAGTACCAGTGATCACAGTAACACGTTATATGAGGCAGTAGGACCAGCCATACATAGTGCAGTGTATGTAATACATCAGACATATACAGGACCAGTGATCACAGTAACAAGTTATATACGGATGTAGGACCAGCCATACATAGTGCAGTGTATGTAATACATCAGACATATACAGGGCCAGTGATCACAGTAACCTGTTATATGCGGCAGTAGGACCAGCCATACATAGTGCAGTGTATGTAAAACATCAGACATATACAGGGCCAGTGATCACAGTAACACGTTATATGTGGCAGTAGGACCAGCCATACATACTGCAGTGTATGTAATACATCAGACATATACAGGGCCAGTGATCACAGTAACCCGTTATATACGGCAGTAGGACCAGCCATACATAGTGCAGTGTATGTAATACATCAGACATATACAGGGCCAGTGATCACAGTAACACGTTATATGAGGCAGTAGGACCAGCCATACATAGTGCAGTGTATGTAATGCATCAGACATATACAGGACCAGTGATCACAGTGACCTGTTATATGCGGCAGTAGGACCAGCCATACATAGTGCAGTGTATGTACTGCGTCAGACATATACAGGACCAGTGATCACAGTAACACGTTATATGAGGCAGTAGGACCAGCCATACATAGTGCAGTGTATGTAATACATCAGACATATACAGGGCCAGTAATCACAGTAACCTGTTATATGCGGCAGTAGGACCAGCCATACATAGTGCAGTGTATGTAATACATCAGACATATACAGGGCCAGTGATCACAGTAACACGTTATATGTGGCAGTAGGACCAGCCATACATACTGCAGTGCATGTAATACATCAGACATATACAGGACCAGTGATCACAGTAACAAGTTATATACGGATGTAGGACCAGCCATACATAGTGCAGTGTATGTAATACATCAGACATATACAGGACCAGTGATCACAGTAACCTGTTATATGCGGCAGTAGGACCAGCCATACATAGTGCAGTGTATGTAATACATCAGACATATACAGGGCCAGTGATCACAGTAACCTGTTATATGCGGCAGTAGGACCAGCCATACATAGTGCAGTGTATGTAATACATCAGACATATACAGGGCCAGTGATCACAGTAACCCGTTATATACGGCAGTAGGACCAGCCATACATAGTGCAGTGTATGTAATACATCAGACATATACAGGACCAGCGATCACAGTAACCCGTTATATGAGGCAGTAGGACCAGCCATACATAGTGCAGTGTATGTAATACATCAGACATATACAGGACCAGTGATCACTGTAACCTGTTATATGAGGCAGTAGGACCAGCCATACATAGTGCAGTGTATGTACTGCGTCAGACATATACAGGACCAGTGATCACAGTAACACGTTATATGAGGCAGTAGGACCAGCCATACATAGTGCAGTGTATGTAATGCATCAGACATATACAGGACCAGTGATCACAGTAACACGTTATATGTGGCAGTAGGACCAGCCATACATACTGCAGTGTATGTAATACATCAGACATATACAGGACCAGTGATCACAGTAACAAGTTATATACGGCAGTAGGACCAGCCATACATAGTGCAGTGTATGTAATACATCAGACATATACAGGACCAGTGATCACAGTAACCTGTTATATGCGGCAGTAGGACCAGCCTTACATAGTGCAGTGTATGTAATACATCAGACATATACAGGGCCAGTGATCACAGTAACCTGTTATATGCGGCAGTAGGACCAGCCATACATAGTGCAGTGTATGTAATACATCAGACATATACAGGGCCAGTGATCACAGTAACCCGTTATATACGGCAGTAGGACCAGCCATACATAGTGCAGTGTATGTAATACATCAGACATATACAGGGCCAGTGATCACAGTAACACAGTATATGATGCAGTAGGACCAGCCATACATAGTGCAGTGTATGTAATGCATCAGACATATACAGGACCAGTGATCACAGTAACCTGTTATATGCGGCAGTAGGACCAGCCATACATAGTGCAGTGTATGTAATACATCAGACATATACAGGACCAGTGATCACAGTAACCTGTTATACGTGGCAGTAGGACCAGCCATACATAGTGCAGTGTATGTTATACATCAGACATATACAGGACCAGTGATCACAGTAACCCGTTATATGAGGCAGTAGGACCAGCCATACATAGTGCAGTGTATGTAATACATCAGACATATACAGGACCAGTGATCACAGTAACCTGTTATATGCGGCAGTAGGACCAGCCATACATAGTGCAGTGTATGTAATACATCAGACATATATAGGACCAGTGATTACAGTAACCTGTTATATGCGGCAGTAAGACCAGCCATACATAGTGCAGTGTATGTAATACATCAGACATATACTGGGCCAGTGATCACAGTAACCTGTTATATGTGGCAGTAGGACCAGCCATACATAGTGCAGTGTATGTAATACATCAGACATATACAGGGCCAGTGATCACAGTAACCTGTTATATGAGGCAGTAGGACCAGTCATACATAGTGCAGTGTATGTAGTACATCAGATATATACAGGACCAGTGATCACAGTAACCTGTTATATGTGGCAGTAGGACCAGCCATACATAGTGCAGTGTATGTAATACATCAGACATATGCAGGACCAGTGATCACAGTAACAAGTTATATGAGGCAGTATGACCAGCCATACATAGTGCAGTGTATGTAATACATCAGACATATACAGGGCCAGTGATCACAGTAACCCGTTATATGCGGCAGTAGGACCAGCCATACATAGTGCAGTGTATGTAATACATCAGACATATACAGGACCAGTGATCACAGTAACCTGTTATATGTGGTAGTAGGACCAGCCATACATAGTGCAGTGTATGAAATACATCAGACATATACAGGACCAGTGATCACAGTAACATGTTATATGAGGCAGTAGGACCAGCCATACATAGTGCAGTGTATGTAATACATCAGACATATACAGGGCCAGTGATCACAGTAACCTGTTATATGAGGCAGTAGGACCAGCCATACATAGTGCAGTGTATGTAATACATCAGATATATACAGGACCAGTGATCACAGTAACCTGTTATATGAGGCTGTAGGACCAGCCATACATAGTGCAGTGTATGTAATACATCAGACATATACAGGACCAGTGATCACAGTAACCTGTTATATGTGGCAGTAGGACCAGCCATACATAGTGCAGTGTATGTAATACATCAGACATATACAGGGCCAGTGATCACAGTAACACGTTATATGCGGCAGTAGGACCATCCATACATAGTGCAGTGTATGTAATACATCAGACATATACAGGACCAGCGATCACAGTAACACGTTATATGAGGCAGTAGGACCAGCCATACATAGTGCAGTGTATGTAATGCATCAGACATATACAGGACCAGTGATCACAGTAACACGTTATATGTGGCAGTAGGACCAGCCATACATACTGCAGTGTATGTAATACATCAGACATATACAGGACCAGTGATCACAGTAACAAGTTATATACGGCAGTAGGACCAGCCATACATAGTGCAGTGTATGTAATACATCAGACATATACAGGACCAGTCATCACAGTAACATGTTATATGCGGCAGTAGGACCAGCCATACATAGAGCAGTGTTTTTAATACATCAGACATATACAGGGCCAGTGATCACAGTAACCTGTTATATGTGGCAGTAAGACCAGCCATACATAGTGTAGTGTATGTAATGCATCAGACATATACAGGACCAGTGATCACAGTAACCTGTTATATGGGGCAGTAGGACCAGCCATACATAGTGCAGTGTATGTAATACATCAGACATGTACAGGACTAGTGATCACAGTAACCTGTTATATGTGGCAGTAGGACCAGCCATACATAGTGCAGTGTATGTAATACATCAGACATATACAGGACCACTGATCACAGTAACCTGTTATATGCGGCAGTAGGACCAGCCATACATAGTGCAGTGTATGTAATACATCAGACATATACAGGGCCAGTGATCACAGTAACCTGTTATATGCGGCAGTAGGACCAGCCATATATAGTGCAGTTTATGTAATACATCAGACATACACAGGGCCAGTGATCACAGTAACCTGTTATATGTGACAGTAGGACCAGCCATACATAGTGCAGTGAATGTAATACATCAGATATATACAGGGCCAGTGATCACAGAAACCTGTTATATGTGGCAGTAGGACCAGCCATACATAGTGCAGTGTATGTAATACATCAGACATATACAGGGCCAGTGATCACAGAAACCTGTTATATGTGGCAGTAGGACCAGCCATACATAGTGCAGTGTATGTAATACATCAGACATATACAGGGCCAGTGATCACAGTAACACGTTATATATGGCAGTAGGACCAGCCATACATACTGCAGTGTATGTAATACATCAGACATATACAGGACCAGTGATCACAGTAACAAGTTATATACGGATGTAGGACCAGCCATACATAGTGCAGTGTATGTAATACATCAGACATATACAGGACCAGTGATCACAGTAACCTGTTATATGCGGCAGTAGGACCAGCCATACATAGTGCAGTGTATGTAATACATCAGACATATACAGGGCCAGTGATCACTGTAACCTGTTATATGCGGCAGTAGGACCAGCCATACATAGTGCAGTGTATGTAATACATCAGACATATACAGGGCCAGTGATCACAGTAACCCGTTATATACGGCAGTAGGACAAGCCATACATAGTGCAGTGTATGTAATACATCAGACATATACAGGACTAGTGATCACAGTAACCTGTTATATGGGGCAGTAGGACCAGCCATACATAGTGCAGTGTATGTAATACATCAGACATATACAGGACCACTGATCACAGTAACCTGTTATATGCGGCAGTAGGACCAGCCATACATAGTGTAGTGTATGTAATACATGAGACATATACAGGACCAGTGATCACAGTAACCCGTTATATGAGGCAGTAGGACCAGCCATACATAGTGCAGTGTATGTAATACATCAGACATATACAGGACCAGTGATCACTGTAACCTGTTATATGAGGCAGTAGGACCAGCCATACATAGTGCAGTGTATGTACTGCGTCAGACATATACAGGACCAGTGATCACAGTAACACGTTATATGAGGCAGTAGGACCAGCCATACATAGTGCAGTGTATGTAATACATCAGACATATACAGGACCAGTGATCACAGTAACAAGTTATATACGGATGTAGGACCAGCCATACATAGTGCAGTGTATGTAATACATCAGACATATACAGGGCCAGTGATCACAGTAACCTGTTATATGCGGCAGTAGGACCAGCCATACATAGTGCAGTGTATGTAATACATCAGACATATACAGGGCCAGTGATCACAGTAACACGTTATATGTGGCAGTAGGACCAGCCATACATACTGCAGTGTATGTAATACATCAGACATATACAGGGCCAGTGATCACAGTAACCCGTTATATACGGCAGTAGGACCAGCCATACATAGTGCAGTGTATGTAATACATCAGACATATACAGGGCCAGTGATCACAGTAACACGTTATATGAGGCAGTAGGACCAGCCATACATAGTGCAGTGTATGTAATGCATCAGACATATACAGGACTAGTGATCACAGTGACCTGTTATATGCGGCAGTAGGACCAGCCATACATAGTGCAGTGTATGTACTGCGTCAGACATATACAGGACCAGTGATCACAGTAACACGTTATATGAGGCAGTAGGACCAGCCATACATAGTGCAGTGTATGTAATACATCAGACATATACAGGGCCAGTAATCACAGTAACCTGTTATATGCGGCAGTAGGACCAGCCATACATAGTGCAGTGTATGTAATACATCAGACATATACAGGGCCAGTGATCACAGTAACACATTATATGTGGCAGTAGGACCAGCCATACATACTGCAGTGCATGTAATACATCAGACATATACAGGACCAGTGATCACAGTAACAAGTTATATACGGATGTAGGACCAGCCATACATAGTGCAGTGTATGTAATACATCAGACATATACAGGACCAGTGATCACAGTAACCTGTTATATGCGGCAGTAGGACCAGCCATACATAGTGCAGTGTATGTAATACATCAGACATATACAGGGCCAGTGATCACAGTAACCTGTTATATGCGGCAGTAGGACCAGCCATACATAGTGCAGTGTATGTAATACATCAGACATATACAGGGCCAGTGATCACAGTAACCCGTTATATACGGCAGTAGGACCAGCCATACATAGTGCAGTGTATGTAATACATCAGACATATACAGGACCAGCGATCACAGTAACCCGTTATATGAGGCAGTAGGACCAGCCATACATAGTGCAGTGTATGTAATACATCAGACATATACAGGACCAGTGATCACTGTAACCTGTTATATGAGGCAGTAGGACCAGCCATACATAGTGCAGTGTATGTACTGCGTCAGACATATACAGGACCAGTGATCACAGTAACACGTTATATGAGGCAGTAGGACCAGCCATACATAGTGCAGTGTATGTAATGCATCAGACATATACAGGACCAGTGATCACAGTAACACGTTATATGTGGCAGTAGGACCAGCCATACATACTGCAGTGTATGTAATACATCAGACATATACAGGACCAGTGATCACAGTAACAAGTTATATACGGCAGTAGGACCAGCCATACATAGTGCAGTGTATGTAATACATCAGACATATACAGGACCAGTGATCACAGTAACCTGTTATATGCGGCAGTAGGACCAGCCTTACATAGTGCAGTGTATGTAATACATCAGACATATACAGGGCCAGTGATCACAGTAACCTGTTATATGCGGCAGTAGGACCAGCCATACATAGTGCAGTGTATGTAATACATCAGACATATACAGGGCCAGTGATCACAGTAACCCGTTATATACGGCAGTAGGACCAGCCATACATAGTGCAGTGTATGTAATACATCAGACATATACAGGGCCAGTGATCACAGTAACCCGTTATATACGGCAGTAGGACCAGCCATACATAGTGCAGTGTATGTAATACATCAGACATATACAGGGCCAGTGATCACAGTAACACAGTATATGATGCAGTAGGACCAGCCATACATAGTGCAGTGTATGTAATGCATCAGACATATACAGGACCAGTGATCACAGTAACCTGTTATATGCGGCAGTAGGACCAGCCATACATAGTGCAGTGTATGTAATACATCAGACATATACAGGACCAGTGATCACAGTAACCTGTTATACGTGGCAGTAGGACCAGCCATACATAGTGCAGTGTATGTTATACATCAGACATATACAGGACCAGTGATCACAGTAACCCGTTATATGAGGCAGTAGGACCAGCCATACATAGTGCAGTGTATGTAATACATCAGACATATACAGGACCAGTGATCACAGTAACCTGTTATATGCGGCAGTAGGACCAGCCATACATAGTGCAGTGTATGTAATACATCAGACATATATAGGACCAGTAATTACAGTAACCTGTTATATGCGGCAGTAAGACCAGCCATACATAGTGCAGTGTATGTAATACATCAGACATATACTGGGCCAGTGATCACAGTAACCTGTTATATGTGGCAGTAGGACCAGCCATACATAGTGCAGTGTATATAATACATCAGACATATACAGGACAAGTGATCACAGTATCCAGTTATGTGCGGCAGTAGGACCAGCCATACATAGTGCAGTGTATGTAATACATCAGATATATAGAGGACCAGTGATCATAGTAACCTGTTATATGTGGCAGTAGGACCAGCCATACATAGTGCAGTGTATGTAATACATCAGACATATACAGGGCCAGTGATCACAGTAACCTGTTATATGAGGCAGTAGGACCAGTCATACATAGTGCAGTGTATGTAGTACATCAGATATATACAGGACCAGTGATCACAGTAACCTGTTATATGTGGCAGTAGGACCAGCCATACATAGTGCAGTGTATGTAATACATCAGACATATGCAGGACCAGTGATCACAGTAACACGTTATATGAGGCAGTATGACCAGCCATACATAGTGCAGTGTATGTAATACATCAGACATATACAGGGCCAGTGATCACAGTAACCCGTTATATGCGGCAGTAGGACCAGCCATACATAGTGCAGTGTATGTAATACATCAGACATATACAGGACCAGTGATCACAGTAACCTGTTTTATGCGGCAGTAGGACCAGCCATACATAGTGCAGTGTATGTAATACATCAGACATATACAGGGCCAGTGATCACAGTAACCTGTTATATGAGGCAGTCGGACCAGCCATACATAGTGCAGTGTATGTAATACATCAGGCATATACAGGGCCAGTGATCCCAGTAACCCGTTATATGCGGCAGTAGGACCAGTCAAACATAGTGCAGTGTATGTAATACATCAGACATATACAGGACCAGTGATCACAGTAACCTGTTATATGTGGTAGTAGGACCAGCCATACATAGTGCAGTGTATGTAATACATCAGATATATACAGGACCAGTGATCACAGTAACCTGTTATATGAGGCTGTAGGACCAGCCATACATAGTGCAGTGTATGTAATACATCAGACATATACAGGACCAGTGATCACAGTAACCTGTTATATGTGGCAGTAGGACCAGCCATACATAGTGCAGTGTATGTAATACATCAGACATGTACAGGGCCAGTGATCACAGTAACACGTTATATGCGGCAGTAGGACCATCCATACATAGTGCAGTGTATGTAATACATCAGACATATACAGGACCAGCGATCACAGTAACACGTTATATGAGGCAGTAGGACCAGCCATACATAGTGCAGTGTATGTAATGCATCAGACATATACAGGACCAGTGATCACAGTAACACGTTATATGTGGCAGTAGGACCAGCCATACATACTGCAGTGTATGTAATACATCAGACATATACAGGACCAGTGATCACAGTAACAAGTTATATACGGCAGTAGGACCAGCCATACATAGTGCAGTGTATGTAATACATCAGACATATACAGGACCAGTGATCACAGTAACCTGTTATATGCGGCAGTAGGACCAGCCTTACATAGTGCAGTGTATGTAATACATGAGACATATACAGGGCCAGTGATCACAGTAACCTGTTATATGCGGCAGTAGGACCAGCCATACATAGTGCAGTGTATGTAATACATCAGACATATACAGGGCCAGTGATCACAGTAACCCGTTATATACGGCAGTAGGACCAGCCATACATAGTGCAGTGTATGTAATACATCAGACATATACAGGGCCAGTGATCACAGTAACACAGTATATGAGGCAGTAGGACCAGCCATACATAGTGCAGTGTATGTAATGCATAAGACATATACAGGACCAGTGATCACAGTAACCTGTTATATGCGGCAGTAGGACCAGCCATACATAGTGCAGTGTATGTAATACATCAGACATATACAGGACCAGTGATCACAGTAACCTGTTATACGTGGCAGTAGGACCAGCCATACATACTGCAGTGTATGTAATACATCAGACATATACAGGACCAGTGATCACAGTAACCCGTTATATGAGGCAGTAGGACCAGCCATACATAGTGCAGTGTATGTAATACATCAGACATATACAGGACCAGTGATCACAGTAACCTGTTATATGCGGCAGTAGGACCAGCCATACATAGTGCAGTGTATGTAATACATCAGACATATACAGGACCAGTGATCACAGTAACCTGTTATATGTGGCAGTAGGACCAGCCATACATAGTGCAGTGTATGTAATACATCAGACATATACAGGACCAGTCATCACAGTAACATGTTATATGCGGCAGTAGGACCAGCCATACATAGAGCAGTGTTTTTAATACATCAGACATATACAGGGCCAGTGATCACAGTAACCTGTTATATGTGGCAGTAAGACCAGCCATACATAGTGCAGTGTATGTAATACATCAGACATATACAGGACCAGTGATCACAGTAACTTGTTATATGGGGCAGTAGGACCAGCCATACATAGTGCAGTGTATGTAATACATCAGACATATACAGGACTAGTGATCACAGTAACCTGTTATATGTGGCAGTAGGACCAGCCATACATAGTGCAGTGTATGTAATACATCAGACATATACAGGACCACTGATCACAGTAACCTGTTATATGCGGCAGTAGGACCAGCCATACATAGTGCAGTGTATGTAATACATCAGACATATACAGGGCCAGTGATCACAGTAACCTGTTATATGCGGCAGTAGGACCAGCCATACATAGTGCAGTTTATGTAATACATCAGACATACACAGGGCCAGTGATCACAGTAACCTGTTATATGTGACAGTAGGACCAGCCATACATAGTGCAGTGAATGTAATACATCAGATATATACAGGGCCAGTGATCACAGAAACCTGTTAAATGTGGCAGTAGGACCAGCCATACATAGTGCAGTGTATGTAATACATCAGACATATACAGGGCCAGTGATCACAGAAACCTGTTATATGTGGCAGTAGGACCAGCCATACAGAGTGCAGTGTATGTAATACATCAGACATATACAGGACCAGTGATCACAGTAACATGTTATATGCAGCAGTAGGACCAGCCATACATAGTGTAGTGTATGTAATACATGAGACATATACAGGACCAGTGATCACAGTAACCCGTTATATGAGGCAGTAGGACCAGCCATACATAGTGCAGTGTATGTAATACATCAGACATATACAGGACCAGTGATCACTGTAACCAGTTATATGAGGCAGTAGGACCAGCCATACATAGTGCAGTGTATGTACTGCGTCAGACATATACAGGACCAGTGATCACAGTAACACGTTATATGAGGCAGTAGGACCAGCCATACATAGTGCAGTGTATGTAATACATCAGACATATACAGGACCAGTGATCACAGTAACAAGTTATATATGGATGTAGGACCAGCCATACATAGTGCAGTGTATGTAATACATCAGACATATACAGGGCCAGTGATCACAGTAACCTGTTATATGCGGCAGTAGGACCAGCCATACATAGTGCAGTGTATGTAATACATCAGACATATACAGGGCCAGTGATCACAGTAACACGTTATATGTGGCAGTAGGACCAGCCATACATACTGCAGTGTATGTAATACATCAGACATATACAGGACCAGTGATCACAGTAACAAGTTATATACGGATGTAGGACCAGCCATACATAGTGCAGTGTATGTAATACATCAGACATATACAGGACCAGTGATCACAGTAACCTGTTATATGCGGCAGTAGGACCAGCCATACATAGTACAGTGTATGTAATACATCAGACATATACAGGGCCAGTGATCACAGTAACCTGTTATATGCGGCAGTAGGACCAGCCATACATAGTGCAGTGTATGTAATACATCAGACATATACAGGGCCAGTGATCACAGTAACCCGTTATATACGGCAGTAGGACCAGCCATACATAGTGCAGTGTATGTAATACATCAGACATATACAGGGCCAGTGATCACAGTAACACAGTATATGAGGCAGTAGGACCAGCCATACATAGTGCAGTGTATGTAATGCATCAGACATATACAGGACCAGTGATCACAGTAACCTGTTATATGCGGCAGTAGGACCAGCCATACATAGTGCAGTGTATGTAATACATCAGACATATACAGGACCAGTGATCACAGTAACCTGTTATACGTGGCAGTAGGACCAGCCATACATAGTGCAGTGTATGTTATACATCAGACATATACAGGACCAGTGATCACAGTAACCCGTTATATGTGGGAGGAGGACCAGCCATACATAGTGCAGTGTATGTAATACATCAGACATATACAGGACCAGTGATCACAGTAACCTGTTATATGCGGCAGTAGGACCAGCCATACATAGTGCAGTGTATGTAATACATCAGACATATACAGGGCCAGTGATCACTGTAACCTGTTATATGCGGCAGTAGGACCAGCCATACATAGTGCAGTGTATGTAATACATCAGACATATACAGGGCCAGTGATCACAGTAACCCGTTATATACGGCAGTAGGACAAGCCATACATAGTGCAGTGTATGTAATACATCAGACATATACAGGACTAGTGATCACAGTAACCTGTTATATGGGGCAGTAGGACCAGCCATACATAGTGCAGTGTATGTAATACATCAGACATATACAGGACCACTGATCACAGTAACCTGTTATATGCGGCAGTAGGACCAGCCATACATAGTGTAGTGTATGTAATACATGAGACATATACAGGACCAGTGATCACAGTAACCCGTTATATGAGGCAGTAGGACCAGCCATACATAGTGCAGTGTATGTAATACATCAGACATATACAGGACCAGTGATCACTGTAACCTGTTATATGAGGCAGTAGGACCAGCCATACATAGTGCAGTGTATGTACTGCGTCAGACATATACAGGACCAGTGATCACAGTAACACGTTATATGAGGCAGTAGGACCAGCCATACATAGTGCAGTGTATGAAATACATCAGACATATACAGGACCAGTGATCACAGTAACAAGTTATATACGGATGTAGGACCAGCCATACATAGTGCAGTGTATGTAATACATCAGACATATACAGGGCCAGTGATCACAGTAACCTGTTATATGCGGCAGTAGGACCAGCCATACATAGTGCAGTGTATGTAATACATCAGACATATACAGGGCCAGTGATCACAGTAACACGTTATATGTGGCAGTAGGACCAGCCATACATACTGCAGTGTATGTAATACATCAGACATATACAGGGCCAGTGATCACAGTAACCCGTTATATACGGCAGTAGGACCAGCCATACATAGTGCAGTGTATGTAATACATCAGACATATACAGGGCCAGTGATCACAGTAACACGTTATATGAGGCAGTAGGACCAGCCATACATAGTGCAGTGTATGTAATGCATCAGACATATACAGGACTAGTGATCACAGTGACCTGTTATATGCGGCAGTAGGACCAGCCATACATAGTGCAGTGTATGTACTGCGTCAGACATATACAGGACCAGTGATCACAGTAACATGTTATATGAGGCAGTAGGACCAGCCATACATAGTGCAGTGTATGTAATACATCAGACATATACAGGGCCAGTAATCACAGTAACCTGTTATATGCGGCAGTAGGACCAGCCATACATAGTGCAGTGTATGTAATACATCAGACATATACAGGGCCAGTGATCACAGTAACACATTATATGTGGCAGTAGGACCAGCCATACATACTGCAGTGCATGTAATACATCAGACATATACAGGACCAGTGATCACAGTAACAAGTTATATACGGATGTAGGACCAGCCATACATAGTGCAGTGTATGTAATACATCAGACATATACAGGACCAGTGATCACAGTAACCTGTTATATGCGGCAGTAGGACCAGCCATACATAGTGCAGTGTATGTAATACATCAGACATATACAGGGCCAGTGATCACAGTAACCTGTTATATGCGGCAGTAGGACCAGCCATACATAGTGCAGTGTATGTAATACATCAGACATATACAGGGCCAGTGATCACAGTAACCCGTTATATACGGCAGTAGGACCAGCCATACATAGTGCAGTGTATGTAATACATCAGACATATACAGGACCAGCGATCACAGTAACCCGTTATATGAGGCAGTAGGACCAGCCATACATAGTGCAGTGTATGTAATACATCAGACATATACAGGACCAGTGATCACTGTAACCTGTTATATGAGGCAGTAGGACCAGCCATACATAGTGCAGTGTATGTACTGCGTCAGACATATACAGGACCAGTGATCACAGTAACACGTTATATGAGGCAGTAGGACCAGCCATACATAGTGCAGTGTATGTAATGCATCAGACATATACAGGACCAGTGATCACAGTAACACGTTATATGTGGCAGTAGGACCAGCCATACATACTGCAGTGTATGTAATACATCAGACATATACAGGACCAGTGATCACAGTAACAAGTTATATACGGCAGTAGGACCAGCCATACATAGTGCAGTGTTTGTAATACATCAGACATATACAGGACCAGTGATCACAGTAACCTGTTATATGCGGCAGTAGGACCAGCCTTACATAGTGCAGTGTATGTAATACATCAGACATATACAGGGCCAGTGATCACAGTAACCTGTTATATGCGGCAGTAGGACCAGCCATACATAGTGCAGTGTATGTAATACATCAGACATATACAGGGCCAGTGATCACAGTAACCCGTTATATACGGCAGTAGGACCAGCCATACATAGTGCAGTGTATGTAATACATCAGACATATACAGGGCCAGTGATCACAGTAACACAGTATATGATGCAGTAGGACCAGCCATACATAGTGCAGTGTATGTAATGCATCAGACATATACAGGACCAGTGATCACAGTAACCTGTTATATGCGGCAGTAGGACCAGCCATACATAGTGCAGTGTATGTAATACATCAGACATATACAGGACCAGTGATCACAGTAACCTGTTATACGTGGCAGTAGGACCAGCCATACATAGTGCAGTGTATGTTATACATCAGACATATACAGGACCAGTGATCACAGTAACCCGTTATATGAGGCAGTAGGACCAGCCATACATAGTGCAGTGTATGTAATACATCAGACATATACAGGACCAGTGATCACAGTAACCTGTTATATGCGGCAGTAGGACCAGCCATACATAGTGCAGTGTATGTAATACATCAGACATATATAGGACCAGTGATTACAGTAACCTGTTATATGCGGCAGTAAGACCAGCCATACATAGTGCAGTGTATGTAATACATCAGACATATACTGGGCCAGTGATCACAGTAACCTGTTATATGTGGCAGTAGGACCAGCCATACATAGTGCAGTGTATATAATACATCAGACATATACAGGACAAGTGATCACAGTATCCAGTTATGTGCGGCAGTAGGACCAGCCATACATAGTGCAGTGTATGTAATACATCAGATATATAGAGGACCAGTGATCATAGTAACCTGTTATATGTGGCAGTAGGACCAGCCATACATAGTGCAGTGTATGTAATACATCAGACATATACAGGGCCAGTGATCACAGTAACCTGTTATATGAGGCAGTAGGACCAGTCATACATAGTGCAGTGTATGTAGTACATCAGATATATACAGGACCAGTGATCACAGTAACCTGTTATATGTGGCAGTAGGACCAGCCATACATAGTGCAGTGTATGTAATACATCAGACATATGCAGGACCAGTGATCACAGTAACACGTTATATGAGGCAGTATGACCAGCCATACATAGTGCAGTGTATGTAATACATCAGACATATACAGGGCCAGTGATCACAGTAACCCGTTATATGCGGCAGTAGGACCAGCCATACATAGTGCAGTGTATGTAATACATCAGACATATACAGGACCAGTGATCACAGTAACCTGTTTTATGCGGCAGTAGGACCAGCCATACATAGTGCAGTGTATGTAATACATCAGACATATACAGGGCCAGTGATCACAGTAACCTGTTATATGAGGCAGTCGGACCAGCCATACATAGTGCAGTGTATGTAATACATCAGGCATATACAGGGCCAGTGATCCCAGTAACCCGTTATATGCGGCAGTAGGACCAGTCAAACATAGTGCAGTGTATGTAATACATCAGACATATACAGGACCAGTGATCACAGTAACCTGTTATATGTGGTAGTAGGACCAGCCATACATAGTGCAGTGTATGTAATACATCAGATATATACAGGACCAGTGATCACAGTAACCTGTTATATGAGGCTGTAGGACCAGCCATACATAGTGCAGTGTATGTAATACATCAGACATATACAGGACCAGTGATCACAGTAACCTGTTATATGTGGCAGTAGGACCAGCCATACATAGTGCAGTGTATGTAATACATCAGACATGTACAGGGCCAGTGATCACAGTAACACGTTATATGCGGCAGTAGGACCATCCATATATAGTGCAGTGTATGTAATACATCAGACATATACAGGACCAGCGATCACAGTAACACGTTATATGAGGCAGTAGGACCAGCCATACATAGTGCAGTGTATGTAATGCATCAGACATATACAGGACCAGTGATCACAGTAACACGTTATATGTGGCAGTAGGACCAGCCATACATACTGCAGTGTATGTAATACATCAGACATATACAGGACCAGTGATCACAGTAACAAGTTATATACGGCAGTAGGACCAGCCATACATAGTGCAGTGTATGTAATACATCAGACATATACAGGACCAGTGATCACAGTAACCTGTTATATGCGGCAGTAGGACCAGCCTTACATAGTGCAGTGTATGTAATACATGAGACATATACAGGGCCAGTGATCACAGTAACCTGTTATATGCGGCAGTAGGACCAGCCATACATAGTGCAGTGTATGTAATACATCAGACATATACAGGGCCAGTGATCACAGTAACCCGTTATATACGGCAGTAGGACCAGCCATACATAGTGCAGTGTATGTAATACATCAGACATATACAGGGCCAGTGATCACAGTAACACAGTATATGAGGCAGTAGGACCAGCCATACATAGTGCAGTGTATGTAATGCATAAGACATATACAGGACCAGTGATCACAGTAACCTGTTATATGCGGCAGTAGGACCAGCCATACATAGTGCAGTGTATGTAATACATCAGACATATACAGGACCAGTGATCACAGTAACCTGTTATACGTGGCAGTAGGACCAGCCATACATACTGCAGTGTATGTAATACATCAGACATATACAGGACCAGTGATCACAGTAACCCGTTATATGAGGCAGTAGGACCAGCCATACATAGTGCAGTGTATGTAATACATCAGACATATACAGGACCAGTGATCACAGTAACCTGTTATATGCGGCAGTAGGACCAGCCATACATAGTGCAGTGTATGTAATACATCAGACATATACAGGACCAGTGATCACAGTAACCTGTTATATGTGGCAGTAGGACCAGCCATACATAGTGCAGTGTATGTAATACATCAGACATATACAGGACCAGTCATCACAGTAACATGTTATATGCGGCAGTAGGACCAGCCATACATAGAGCAGTGTTTTTAATACATCAGACATATACAGGGCCAGTGATCACAGTAACCTGTTATATGTGGCAGTAAGACCAGCCATACATAGTGCAGTGTATGTAATACATCAGACATATACAGGACCAGTGATCACAGTAACTTGTTATATGGGGCAGTAGGACCAGCCATACATAGTGCAGTGTATGTAATACATCAGACATATACAGGACTAGTGATCACAGTAACCTGTTATATGTGGCAGTAGGACCAGCCATACATAGTGCAGTGTATGTAATACATCAGACATATACAGGACCACTGATCACAGTAACCTGTTATATGCGGCAGTAGGACCAGCCATACATAGTGCAGTGTATGTAATACATCAGACATATACAGGGCCAGTGATCACAGTAACCTGTTATATGCGGCAGTAGGACCAGCCATACATAGTGCAGTTTATGTAATACATCAGACATACACAGGGCCAGTGATCACAGTAACCTGTTATATGTGACAGTAGGACCAGCCATACATAGTGCAGTGAATGTAATACATCAGATATATACAGGGCCAGTGATCACAGAAACCTGTTAAATGTGGCAGTAGGACCAGCCATACATAGTGCAGTGTATGTAATACATCAGACATATACAGGGCCAGTGATCACAGAAACCTGTTATATGTGGCAGTAGGACCAGCCATACAGAGTGCAGTGTATGTAATACATCAGACATATACAGGACCAGTGATCACAGTAACATGTTATATGCAGCAGTAGGACCAGCCATACATAGTGTAGTGTATGTAATACATGAGACATATACAGGACCAGTGATCACAGTAACCCGTTATATGAGGCAGTAGGACCAGCCATACATAGTGCAGTGTATGTAATACATCAGACATATACAGGGCCAGTGATCACAGTAACCCGTTATATACGGCAGTAGGACCAGCCATACATAGTGCAGTGTATGTAATACATCAGACATATACAGGGCCAGTGATCACAGTAACCCGTTATATACGGCAGTAGGACCAGCCATACATAGTGCAGTGTATGTAATACATCAGACATATACAGGGCCAGTGATCACAGTAACACAGTATATGATGCAGTAGGACCAGCCATACATAGTGCAGTGTATGTAATGCATCAGACATATACAGGACCAGTGATCACAGTAACCTGTTATATGCGGCAGTAGGACCAGCCATACATAGTGCAGTGTATGTAATACATCAGACATATACAGGACCAGTGATCACAGTAACCTGTTATACGTGGCAGTAGGACCAGCCATACATAGTGCAGTGTATGTTATACATCAGACATATACAGGACCAGTGATCACAGTAACCCGTTATATGAGGCAGTAGGACCAGCCATACATAGTGCAGTGTATGTAATACATCAGACATATACAGGACCAGTGATCACAGTAACCTGTTATATGCGGCAGTAGGACCAGCCATACATAGTGCAGTGTATGTAATACATCAGACATATATAGGACCAGTGATTACAGTAACCTGTTATATGCGGCAGTAAGACCAGCCATACATAGTGCAGTGTATGTAATACATCAGACATATACTGGGCCAGTGATCACAGTAACCTGTTATATGTGGCAGTAGGACCAGCCATACATAGTGCAGTGTATATAATACATCAGACATATACAGGACAAGTGATCACAGTATCCAGTTATGTGCGGCAGTAGGACCAGCCATACATAGTGCAGTGTATGTAATACATCAGATATATAGAGGACCAGTGATCATAGTAACCTGTTATATGTGGCAGTAGGACCAGCCATACATAGTGCAGTGTATGTAATACATCAGACATATACAGGGCCAGTGATCACAGTAACCTGTTATATGAGGCAGTAGGACCAGTCATACATAGTGCAGTGTATGTAGTACATCAGATATATACAGGACCAGTGATCACAGTAACCTGTTATATGTGGCAGTAGGACCAGCCATACATAGTGCAGTGTATGTAATACATCAGACATATGCAGGACCAGTGATCACAGTAACACGTTATATGAGGCAGTATGACCAGCCATACATAGTGCAGTGTATGTAATACATCAGACATATACAGGGCCAGTGATCACAGTAACCCGTTATATGCGGCAGTAGGACCAGCCATACATAGTGCAGTGTATGTAATACATCAGACATATACAGGACCAGTGATCACAGTAACCTGTTTTATGCGGCAGTAGGACCAGCCATACATAGTGCAGTGTATGTAATACATCAGACATATACAGGGCCAGTGATCACAGTAACCTGTTATATGAGGCAGTCGGACCAGCCATACATAGTGCAGTGTATGTAATACATCAGGCATATACAGGGCCAGTGATCCCAGTAACCCGTTATATGCGGCAGTAGGACCAGTCAAACATAGTGCAGTGTATGTAATACATCAGACATATACAGGACCAGTGATCACAGTAACCTGTTATATGTGGTAGTAGGACCAGCCATACATAGTGCAGTGTATGTAATACATCAGATATATACAGGACCAGTGATCACAGTAACCTGTTATATGAGGCTGTAGGACCAGCCATACATAGTGCAGTGTATGTAATACATCAGACATATACAGGACCAGTGATCACAGTAACCTGTTATATGTGGCAGTAGGACCAGCCATACATAGTGCAGTGTATGTAATACATCAGACATGTACAGGGCCAGTGATCACAGTAACACGTTATATGCGGCAGTAGGACCATCCATACATAGTGCAGTGTATGTAATACATCAGACATATACAGGACCAGCGATCACAGTAACACGTTATATGAGGCAGTAGGACCAGCCATACATAGTGCAGTGTATGTAATGCATCAGACATATACAGGACCAGTGATCACAGTAACACGTTATATGTGGCAGTAGGACCAGCCATACATACTGCAGTGTATGTAATACATCAGACATATACAGGACCAGTGATCACAGTAACAAGTTATATACGGCAGTAGGACCAGCCATACATAGTGCAGTGTATGTAATACATCAGACATATACAGGACCAGTGATCACAGTAACCTGTTATATGCGGCAGTAGGACCAGCCTTACATAGTGCAGTGTATGTAATACATGAGACATATACAGGGCCAGTGATCACAGTAACCTGTTATATGCGGCAGTAGGACCAGCCATACATAGTGCAGTGTATGTAATACATCAGACATATACAGGGCCAGTGATCACAGTAACCCGTTATATACGGCAGTAGGACCAGCCATACATAGTGCAGTGTATGTAATACATCAGACATATACAGGGCCAGTGATCACAGTAACACAGTATATGAGGCAGTAGGACCAGCCATACATAGTGCAGTGTATGTAATGCATAAGACATATACAGGACCAGTGATCACAGTAACCTGTTATATGCGGCAGTAGGACCAGCCATACATAGTGCAGTGTATGTAATACATCAGACATATACAGGACCAGTGATCACAGTAACCTGTTATACGTGGCAGTAGGACCAGCCATACATACTGCAGTGTATGTAATACATCAGACATATACAGGACCAGTGATCACAGTAACCCGTTATATGAGGCAGTAGGACCAGCCATACATAGTGCAGTGTATGTAATACATCAGACATATACAGGACCAGTGATCACAGTAACCTGTTATATGCGGCAGTAGGACCAGCCATACATAGTGCAGTGTATGTAATACATCAGACATATACAGGACCAGTGATCACAGTAACCTGTTATATGTGGCAGTAGGACCAGCCATACATAGTGCAGTGTATGTAATACATCAGACATATACAGGACCAGTCATCACAGTAACATGTTATATGCGGCAGTAGGACCAGCCATACATAGAGCAGTGTTTTTAATACATCAGACATATACAGGGCCAGTGATCACAGTAACCTGTTATATGTGGCAGTAAGACCAGCCATACATAGTGCAGTGTATGTAATACATCAGACATATACAGGACCAGTGATCACAGTAACTTGTTATATGGGGCAGTAGGACCAGCCATACATAGTGCAGTGTATGTAATACATCAGACATATACAGGACTAGTGATCACAGTAACCTGTTATATGTGGCAGTAGGACCAGCCATACATAGTGCAGTGTATGTAATACATCAGACATATACAGGACCACTGATCACAGTAACCTGTTATATGCGGCAGTAGGACCAGCCATACATAGTGCAGTGTATGTAATACATCAGACATATACAGGGCCAGTGATCACAGTAACCTGTTATATGCGGCAGTAGGACCAGCCATACATAGTGCAGTTTATGTAATACATCAGACATACACAGGGCCAGTGATCACAGTAACCTGTTATATGTGACAGTAGGACCAGCCATACATAGTGCAGTGAATGTAATACATCAGATATATACAGGGCCAGTGATCACAGAAACCTGTTAAATGTGGCAGTAGGACCAGCCATACATAGTGCAGTGTATGTAATACATCAGACATATACAGGGCCAGTGATCACAGAAACCTGTTATATGTGGCAGTAGGACCAGCCATACAGAGTGCAGTGTATGTAATACATCAGACATATACAGGACCAGTGATCACAGTAACATGTTATATGCAGCAGTAGGACCAGCCATACATAGTGTAGTGTATGTAATACATGAGACATATACAGGACCAGTGATCACAGTAACCCGTTATATGAGGCAGTAGGACCAGCCATACATAGTGCAGTGTATGTAATACATCAGACATATACAGGACCAGTGATCACTGTAACCAGTTATATGAGGCAGTAGGACCAGCCATACATAGTGCAGTGTATGTACTGCGTCAGACATATACAGGACCAGTGATCACAGTAACACGTTATATGAGGCAGTAGGACCAGCCATACATAGTGCAGTGTATGTAATACATCAGACATATACAGGACCAGTGATCACAGTAACAAGTTATATATGGATGTAGGACCAGCCATACATAGTGCAGTGTATGTAATACATCAGACATATACAGGGCCAGTGATCACAGTAACCTGTTATATGCGGCAGTAGGACCAGCCATACATAGTGCAGTGTATGTAATACATCAGACATATACAGGGCCAGTGATCACAGTAACACGTTATATGTGGCAGTAGGACCAGCCATACATACTGCAGTGTATGTAATACATCAGACATATACAGGACCAGTGATCACAGTAACAAGTTATATACGGATGTAGGACCAGCCATACATAGTGCAGTGTATGTAATACATCAGACATATACAGGACCAGTGATCACAGTAACCTGTTATATGCGGCAGTAGGACCAGCCATACATAGTACAGTGTATGTAATACATCAGACATATACAGGGCCAGTGATCACAGTAACCTGTTATATGCGGCAGTAGGACCAGCCATACATAGTGCAGTGTATGTAATACATCAGACATATACAGGGCCAGTGATCACAGTAACCCGTTATATACGGCAGTAGGACCAGCCATACATAGTGCAGTGTATGTAATACATCAGACATATACAGGGCCAGTGATCACAGTAACACAGTATATGAGGCAGTAGGACCAGCCATACATAGTGCAGTGTATGTAATGCATCAGACATATACAGGACCAGTGATCACAGTAACCTGTTATATGCGGCAGTAGGACCAGCCATACATAGTGCAGTGTATGTAATACATCAGACATATACAGGACCAGTGATCACAGTAACCTGTTATACGTGGCAGTAGGACCAGCCATACATAGTGCAGTGTATGTTATACATCAGACATATACAGGACCAGTGATCACAGTAACCCGTTATATGTGGGAGGAGGACCAGCCATACATAGTGCAGTGTATGTAATACATCAGACATATACAGGACCAGTGATCACAGTAACCTGTTATATGCGGCAGTAGGACCAGCCATACATAGTGCAGTGTATGTAATACATCAGACATATACAGGGCCAGTGATCACTGTAACCTGTTATATGCGGCAGTAGGACCAGCCATACATAGTGCAGTGTATGTAATACATCAGACATATACAGGGCCAGTGATCACAGTAACCCGTTATATACGGCAGTAGGACAAGCCATACATAGTGCAGTGTATGTAATACATCAGACATATACAGGACTAGTGATCACAGTAACCTGTTATATGGGGCAGTAGGACCAGCCATACATAGTGCAGTGTATGTAATACATCAGACATATACAGGACCACTGATCACAGTAACCTGTTATATGCGGCAGTAGGACCAGCCATACATAGTGTAGTGTATGTAATACATGAGACATATACAGGACCAGTGATCACAGTAACCCGTTATATGAGGCAGTAGGACCAGCCATACATAGTGCAGTGTATGTAATACATCAGACATATACAGGACCAGTGATCACTGTAACCTGTTATATGAGGCAGTAGGACCAGCCATACATAGTGCAGTGTATGTACTGCGTCAGACATATACAGGACCAGTGATCACAGTAACACGTTATATGAGGCAGTAGGACCAGCCATACATAGTGCAGTGTATGAAATACATCAGACATATACAGGACCAGTGATCACAGTAACAAGTTATATACGGATGTAGGACCAGCCATACATAGTGCAGTGTATGTAATACATCAGACATATACAGGGCCAGTGATCACAGTAACCTGTTATATGCGGCAGTAGGACCAGCCATACATAGTGCAGTGTATGTAATACATCAGACATATACAGGGCCAGTGATCACAGTAACACGTTATATGTGGCAGTAGGACCAGCCATACATACTGCAGTGTATGTAATACATCAGACATATACAGGGCCAGTGATCACAGTAACCCGTTATATACGGCAGTAGGACCAGCCATACATAGTGCAGTGTATGTAATACATCAGACATATACAGGGCCAGTGATCACAGTAACACGTTATATGAGGCAGTAGGACCAGCCATACATAGTGCAGTGTATGTAATGCATCAGACATATACAGGACTAGTGATCACAGTGACCTGTTATATGCGGCAGTAGGACCAGCCATACATAGTGCAGTGTATGTACTGCGTCAGACATATACAGGACCAGTGATCACAGTAACATGTTATATGAGGCAGTAGGACCAGCCATACATAGTGCAGTGTATGTAATACATCAGACATATACAGGGCCAGTAATCACAGTAACCTGTTATATGCGGCAGTAGGACCAGCCATACATAGTGCAGTGTATGTAATACATCAGACATATACAGGGCCAGTGATCACAGTAACACATTATATGTGGCAGTAGGACCAGCCATACATACTGCAGTGCATGTAATACATCAGACATATACAGGACCAGTGATCACAGTAACAAGTTATATACGGATGTAGGACCAGCCATACATAGTGCAGTGTATGTAATACATCAGACATATACAGGACCAGTGATCACAGTAACCTGTTATATGCGGCAGTAGGACCAGCCATACATAGTGCAGTGTATGTAATACATCAGACATATACAGGGCCAGTGATCACAGTAACCTGTTATATGCGGCAGTAGGACCAGCCATACATAGTGCAGTGTATGTAATACATCAGACATATACAGGGCCAGTGATCACAGTAACCCGTTATATACGGCAGTAGGACCAGCCATACATAGTGCAGTGTATGTAATACATCAGACATATACAGGACCAGCGATCACAGTAACCCGTTATATGAGGCAGTAGGACCAGCCATACATAGTGCAGTGTATGTAATACATCAGACATATACAGGACCAGTGATCACTGTAACCTGTTATATGAGGCAGTAGGACCAGCCATACATAGTGCAGTGTATGTACTGCGTCAGACATATACAGGACCAGTGATCACAGTAACACGTTATATGAGGCAGTAGGACCAGCCATACATAGTGCAGTGTATGTAATGCATCAGACATGTACAGGACCAGTGATCACAGTAACACGTTATATGTGGCAGTAGGACCAGCCATACATACTGCAGTGTATGTAATACATCAGACATATACAGGACCAGTGATCACAGTAACAAGTTATATACGGCAGTAGGACCAGCCATACATAGTGCAGTGTTTGTAATACATCAGACATATACAGGACCAGTGATCACAGTAACCTGTTATATGCGGCAGTAGGACCAGCCTTACATAGTGCAGTGTATGTAATACATCAGACATATACAGGGCCAGTGATCACAGTAACCTGTTATATGCGGCAGTAGGACCAGCCATACATAGTGCAGTGTATGTAATACATCAGACATATACAGGGCCAGTGATCACAGTAACCCGTTATATACGGCAGTAGGACCAGCCATACATAGTGCAGTGTATGTAATACATCAGACATATACAGGGCCAGTGATCACAGTAACACAGTATATGATGCAGTAGGACCAGCCATACATAGTGCAGTGTATGTAATGCATCAGACATATACAGGACCAGTGATCACAGTAACCTGTTATATGCGGCAGTAGGACCAGCCATACATAGTGCAGTGTATGTAATACATCAGACATATACAGGACCAGTGATCACAGTAACCTGTTATACGTGGCAGTAGGACCAGCCATACATAGTGCAGTGTATGTTATACATCAGACATATACAGGACCAGTGATCACAGTAACCCGTTATATGAGGCAGTAGGACCAGCCATACATAGTGCAGTGTATGTAATACATCAGACATATACAGGACCAGTGATCACAGTAACCTGTTATATGCGGCAGTAGGACCAGCCATACATAGTGCAGTGTATGTAATACATCAGACATATATAGGACCAGTGATTACAGTAACCTGTTATATGCGGCAGTAAGACCAGCCATACATAGTGCAGTGTATGTAATACATCAGACATATACTGGGCCAGTGATCACAGTAACCTGTTATATGTGGCAGTAGGACCAGCCATACATAGTGCAGTGTATATAATACATCAGACATATACAGGACAAGTGATCACAGTATCCAGTTATGTGCGGCAGTAGGACCAGCCATACATAGTGCAGTGTATGTAATACATCAGATATATAGAGGACCAGTGATCATAGTAACCTGTTATATGTGGCAGTAGGACCAGCCATACATAGTGCAGTGTATGTAATACATCAGACATATACAGGGCCAGTGATCACAGTAACCTGTTATATGAGGCAGTAGGACCAGTCATACATAGTGCAGTGTATGTAGTACATCAGATATATACAGGACCAGTGATCACAGTAACCTGTTATATGTGGCAGTAGGACCAGCCATACATAGTGCAGTGTATGTAATACATCAGACATATGCAGGACCAGTGATCACAGTAACACGTTATATGAGGCAGTATGACCAGCCATACATAGTGCAGTGTATGTAATACATCAGACATATACAGGGCCAGTGATCACAGTAACCCGTTATATGCGGCAGTAGGACCAGCCATACATAGTGCAGTGTATGTAATACATCAGACATATACAGGACCAGTGATCACAGTAACCTGTTTTATGCGGCAGTAGGACCAGCCATACATAGTGCAGTGTATGTAATACATCAGACATATACAGGGCCAGTGATCACAGTAACCTGTTATATGAGGCAGTCGGACCAGCCATACATAGTGCAGTGTATGTAATACATCAGGCATATACAGGGCCAGTGATCCCAGTAACCCGTTATATGCGGCAGTAGGACCAGTCAAACATAGTGCAGTGTATGTAATACATCAGACATATACAGGACCAGTGATCACAGTAACCTGTTATATGTGGTAGTAGGACCAGCCATACATAGTGCAGTGTATGTAATACATCAGATATATACAGGACCAGTGATCACAGTAACCTGTTATATGAGGCTGTAGGACCAGCCATACATAGTGCAGTGTATGTAATACATCAGACATATACAGGACCAGTGATCACAGTAACCTGTTATATGTGGCAGTAGGACCAGCCATACATAGTGCAGTGTATGTAATACATCAGACATGTACAGGGCCAGTGATCACAGTAACACGTTATATGCGGCAGTAGGACCATCCATATATAGTGCAGTGTATGTAATACATCAGACATATACAGGACCAGCGATCACAGTAACACGTTATATGAGGCAGTAGGACCAGCCATACATAGTGCAGTGTATGTAATGCATCAGACATATACAGGACCAGTGATCACAGTAACACGTTATATGTGGCAGTAGGACCAGCCATACATACTGCAGTGTATGTAATACATCAGACATATACAGGACCAGTGATCACAGTAACAAGTTATATACGGCAGTAGGACCAGCCATACATAGTGCAGTGTATGTAATACATCAGACATATACAGGACCAGTGATCACAGTAACCTGTTATATGCGGCAGTAGGACCAGCCTTACATAGTGCAGTGTATGTAATACATGAGACATATACAGGGCCAGTGATCACAGTAACCTGTTATATGCGGCAGTAGGACCAGCCATACATAGTGCAGTGTATGTAATACATCAGACATATACAGGGCCAGTGATCACAGTAACCCGTTATATACGGCAGTAGGACCAGCCATACATAGTGCAGTGTATGTAATACATCAGACATATACAGGGCCAGTGATCACAGTAACACAGTATATGAGGCAGTAGGACCAGCCATACATAGTGCAGTGTATGTAATGCATAAGACATATACAGGACCAGTGATCACAGTAACCTGTTATATGCGGCAGTAGGACCAGCCATACATAGTGCAGTGTATGTAATACATCAGACATATACAGGACCAGTGATCACAGTAACCTGTTATACGTGGCAGTAGGACCAGCCATACATACTGCAGTGTATGTAATACATCAGACATATACAGGACCAGTGATCACAGTAACCCGTTATATGAGGCAGTAGGACCAGCCATACATAGTGCAGTGTATGTAATACATCAGACATATACAGGACCAGTGATCACAGTAACCTGTTATATGCGGCAGTAGGACCAGCCATACATAGTGCAGTGTATGTAATACATCAGACATATACAGGACCAGTGATCACAGTAACCTGTTATATGTGGCAGTAGGACCAGCCATACATAGTGCAGTGTATGTAATACATCAGACATATACAGGACCAGTCATCACAGTAACATGTTATATGCGGCAGTAGGACCAGCCATACATAGAGCAGTGTTTTTAATACATCAGACATATACAGGGCCAGTGATCACAGTAACCTGTTATATGTGGCAGTAAGACCAGCCATACATAGTGCAGTGTATGTAATACATCAGACATATACAGGACCAGTGATCACAGTAACTTGTTATATGGGGCAGTAGGACCAGCCATACATAGTGCAGTGTATGTAATACATCAGACATATACAGGACTAGTGATCACAGTAACCTGTTATATGTGGCAGTAGGACCAGCCATACATAGTGCAGTGTATGTAATACATCAGACATATACAGGACCACTGATCACAGTAACCTGTTATATGCGGCAGTAGGACCAGCCATACATAGTGCAGTGTATGTAATACATCAGACATATACAGGGCCAGTGATCACAGTAACCTGTTATATGCGGCAGTAGGACCAGCCATACATAGTGCAGTTTATGTAATACATCAGACATACACAGGGCCAGTGATCACAGTAACCTGTTATATGTGACAGTAGGACCAGCCATACATAGTGCAGTGAATGTAATACATCAGATATATACAGGGCCAGTGATCACAGAAACCTGTTAAATGTGGCAGTAGGACCAGCCATACATAGTGCAGTGTATGTAATACATCAGACATATACAGGGCCAGTGATCACAGAAACCTGTTATATGTGGCAGTAGGACCAGCCATACAGAGTGCAGTGTATGTAATACATCAGACATATACAGGACCAGTGATCACAGTAACATGTTATATGCAGCAGTAGGACCAGCCATACATAGTGTAGTGTATGTAATACATGAGACATATACAGGACCAGTGATCACAGTAACCCGTTATATGAGGCAGTAGGACCAGCCATACATAGTGCAGTGTATGTAATACATCAGACATATACAGGACCAGTGATCACTGTAACCAGTTATATGAGGCAGTAGGACCAGCCATACATAGTGCAGTGTATGTACTGCGTCAGACATATACAGGACCAGTGATCACAGTAACACGTTATATGAGGCAGTAGGACCAGCCATACATAGTGCAGTGTATGTAATACATCAGACATATACAGGACCAGTGATCACAGTAACAAGTTATATATGGATGTAGGACCAGCCATACATAGTGCAGTGTATGTAATACATCAGACATATACAGGGCCAGTGATCACAGTAACCTGTTATATGCGGCAGTAGGACCAGCCATACATAGTGCAGTGCATGTAATACATCAGACATATACAGGGCCAGTGATCACAGTAACACGTTATATGTGGCAGTAGGACCAGCCATACATACTGCAGTGTATGTAATACATCAGACATATACAGGACCAGTGATCACAGTAACAAGTTATATACGGATGTAGGACCAGCCATACATAGTGCAGTGTATGTAATACATCAGACATATACAGGACCAGTGATCACAGTAACCTGTTATATGCGGCAGTAGGACCAGCCATACATAGTACAGTGTATGTAATACATCAGACATATACAGGGCCAGTGATCACAGTAACCTGTTATATGCGGCAGTAGGACCAGCCATACATAGTGCAGTGTATGTAATACATCAGACATATACAGGGCCAGTGATCACAGTAACCCGTTATATACGGCAGTAGGACCAGCCATACATAGTGCAGTGTATGTAATACATCAGACATATACAGGGCCAGTGATCACAGTAACACAGTATATGAGGCAGTAGGACCAGCCATACATAGTGCAGTGTATGTAATGCATCAGACATATACAGGACCAGTGATCACAGTAACCTGTTATATGCGGCAGTAGGACCAGCCATACATAGTGCAGTGTATGTAATACATCAGACATATACAGGACCAGTGATCACAGTAACCTGTTATACGTGGCAGTAGGACCAGCCATACATAGTGCAGTGTATGTTATACATCAGACATATACAGGACCAGTGATCACAGTAACCCGATATATATGTGGGAGGAGGACCAGCCATACATAGTGCAGTGTATGTAATACATCAGACATATACAGGACCAGTGATCACAGTAACCTGTTATATGCGGCAGTAGGACCAGCCATACATAGTGCAGTGTATGTAATACATCAGACATATATAGGACCAGTGATTACAGTAACCTGTTATATGCGGCAGTAAGACCAGCCATACATAGTGCAGTGTATGTAATACATCAGACATATACTGGGCCAGTGATCACAGTAACCTGTTATATGTGGCAGTAGGACCAGCCATAAATAGTGCAGTGTATGTAATACATCAGATATATACAGGACCAGTGATAACAGTATCCAGTTATGTGCGGCAGTAGGACCAGCCATACATAGTGCAGTGTATGTAATACATCAGACATATACAGGACCAGTGATCACAGTAACATGTTATATGCGGCAGAAGGACCAAACATACATAGTGCACTGTATGTAATACATCAGACTTATACAGGGCAAGTGATCACAGTAACAAGTTATATACGGATGTAGGACCAGCCATACATAGTGCAGTGTATGTAATACATCAGACATATACAGGGCCAGTGATCACAGTAACCTGTTATATGCGGCAGTAGGACCAGCCATACATAGTGCAGTGTATGTAATACATCAGACATATACAGGGCCAGTGATCACAGTAACACGTTATATGTGGCAGTAGGACAAGCCATACATACTGCAGTGTATGTAATACATCAGACATATACAGGACCAGTGATCACAGTAACAAGTTATATACGGATGTAGGACCAGCCATACATAGTGCAGTGTATGTAATACATCAGACATATACAGGACCAGTGATCACAGTAACCTGTTATATGCGGCAGTAGGACCAGCCATACATAGTGCAGTGTATGTAATACATCAGACATATACAGGGCCAGTGATCACAGTAACCTGTTATATGCGGCAGTAGGACCAGCCATACATAGTGCAGTGTATGTAATACATCAGACATATACAGGGCCAGTGATCACAGTAACCCGTTATATACGGCAGTAGGACCAACCATACATAGTGCAGTGTATGTAATACATCAGACATATACAGGGCCAGTGATCACAGTAATACGTTATATGAGGCAGTAGGACCAGCCATACATAGTGCAGTGTATGTAATGCATCAGACATATACAGGACCAGTGATCACAGTGACCTGTTATATGCGGCAGTAGGACCAGCCATACATAGTGCAGTGTATGTACTGCGTCAGACATATACAGGACCAGTGATCACAGTAACACGTTATATGAGGCAGTAGGACCAGCCATACATAGTGCAGTGTATGTAATACTTCAGACATATACAGGGCCAGTAATCACAGTAACCTGTTATATGCGGCAGTAGGACCAGCCATACATAGTGCAGTGTATGTAATACATCAGACATATACAGGGCCAGTGATCACAGTAACACGTTATATGTGGCAGTAGGACCAGCCATACATACTGCAGTGCATGTAATACATCAGACATATACAGGAACAGTGATCACAGTAACATGTTATATGCGGCAGTAGGACCAGACATACATAGTGCACTGTATGTAATACATCAGACATATACAGGGCCAGTGATCACAGTAACCCGTTACATGAGGCAGTAGGACCAGCCATACATAGAGCAGTGTATGTAATGCATCAGACATATACAGGACCAGTGATCACAGTAACCTGTTATATGCGGCAGTAGGACCAGACATACATAGTGCACTATATGTAATACATCAGACATATACAGGGCCAGTGATCACAGTTACCTGTTATATGTGGCAGTAGGACCATCCATACATAGTGCAGTGTATGTAATACATCAGACATATACAGGACCAGTGATCACAGTAACCTGTTATATGTGGCAGTAGGACCAGCCATACATAGTGCAGTGTATGTAATACATCAGACATATACAGGACCAGTGATCACCGTAACCTGTTATCTGCGGCAGTAGGACCAGCCATACATAGTGCAGTGTATGTATTACATCAGACATATACAGGACCAGTGATCACAGTAACATGTTATTTGTGGCTGTAGTACCAGCCATACATAGTGCAGTGAATGTAATACATCAGATATATACAGGGCCAGTGATCACAGAAACCTGTTATATGTGGCAGTAGGACCAGCCATACATAGTGCAGTGTATGTAATACATCAGACATATACAGGGCCAGTGATCACAGAAACCTGTTATATGTGACAGTAGGACCAGCCATACAGAGTGCAGTGTATGTAATACATCAGACATATACAGGACCAGTGATCACAGTAACATGTTATATGCAGCAGTAGGACCAGCCATACATAGTGTAGTGTATGTAATACATCAGACATATACAGGACCAGTGATCACTGTAACCTGTTATATGAGGCAGTAGGACCAGCCATACATAGTGCAGTGTATGTAATACATCAGACATATACAGGACCAGTGATCACAGTAACCTGTTATATGTGGCAGTAGGACCAGCCATACATAGTGCAGTGTGTGTAATACATCAGACATATACAGGACCAGTGATCACAGTAACATGTTATATGCGGCTGTAGGACCAGAAATACATAGTGCAGTGTATGTAATACATCAGACATATACAGGACCAGTGATCACAGTAACATGATATATGCGGCAGTAGGACCTGCCATACATAGTGCAGTGTATGTTATACATCAGACATATGCAGGACCAGTGATCACAGTAACACGTTTTATGCGGTAGTAGGACCAGCCATACATAGTGCAGTGTATGTAATACATCAGACATATACAGGACCAGTGATAACAGTAACCTGTTATATGAGGCAGTAGGACCAGCCATACATAGTGCAGTTTATGTAATACATCAGACATATACAGGACCAGTGATCACAGTAACCTGTTATATGAGGCAGTAGGACCAGCCATACATAGTGCAGTGTATGTAATACATCAGACATATACAGGACCAGTGATCACAGTAACATGTTATATGTGGCAGGAGGACCAGCCATACATAGTGCAGTGTATGTAATACATCAGATATATACAGGATCAGTGATCACAGTAACTAATTATATGAGGCAGTATGACCAGCCATACATAGTGCAGTGTATGCAATAAATCAGACATATACAGGACCAGTGATCACAGTAACACGTTATATGGGGCAGTAAGACCAGCCATACATACTGCAGTGTATGTAATACATCAGACATATACAGGACCAGTGATCACAGTAACATGTTATATGCGGCAGTAGGGACCAGCCATACATAGTGCAGTGTATGTAATACATCAGACATATACAGGACCAGTGATCACAGTAACCCGTTATATGAGGCAGTAGGACCAGCCATACATAGTGCAGTGCATGTAATACATCAGACATATACAGGACCAGTGATCACAGAAACCTGTTATATGTGGCAGTAGGACCAGCCATACAGAGTGCAGTGTATGTAATACATCAGACATATACAGGACCAGTGATCACAGTAACATGTTATATGCAGCAGTAGGACCAGCCATACATAGTGTAGTGTATGTAATACATCAGACATATACAGGACCAGTGATCACAGTAACCTGTTATATGAGGCAGTAGGACCAGCCATACATAGTGCAGTGTATGTAATACATCAGACATATACAGGGCCAGTGATCACAGTAACACGTTATATGCGGCAGTAGGACCAGCCATACATAGTGCAGTGTATGTAATGCATCAGACATATACAGGACCAGTGATCACAGTAACCTGTTATATGAGGCAGTAGGACCAGCCATACATAGTGCAGTGTATGTAATACATCAGACATATACAGGACCAGTGATCACAGTAACCTGTTATATGCGGCAGTAGGACCAGCCATACATAGTGCAGTTTATGTAATACATCAGACATATACAGGACCAGTGACCACAGTAACCTGTTATATGTGGCAGTAGGACCAGCCATACATAGTGCAGTGTGTGTAATACATCAGACATATACAGGACCAGTGATCACAGTAACATGTTATATGCGGCAGTAGGACCAGCCATACATAGTGCAGTGTATGTAATACATCAGACATATACAGGGCCAGTGATCACAGTAACCTGTTATATGCGGCAGTAGGACCAGCCATTCATAGTGCAGTGTATGTAATACATCAGACATATACAGGAGCAGTGACCACAGTAACCTGTTATATGTGGCAGTAGGACCAGCCATACATAGTGCAGTGTGTGTAATACATCAGACATATACAGGACCAGTGATCACAGTAACATGTTATATGCGGCAGTAGGACCAGAAATACATAGTGCAGTGTATGTAATACATCAGACATATACAGGACCAGTGATCACAGTAACATGTTATATGCGGCAGTAGGACCTGTCATACATAGTGCAGTGTATGTTATACATCAGACATATACAGGACCAGTGATCACAGTAACCTGTTATATGAGGCAGTAGGACCAGCCATACATAGTGCAGTGTATGTAATACATCAGACATATACAGGACCAGTGATAACAGTAACCTGTTATATGAGGCAGTAGGACCAGCCATACATAGTGCAGTGTATGTAATACATCAGACATATACAGGACCAGTGATCACAGTAACTTGTTATATGTGGCAGTAGGACCAGCCATACCTAGTGCAGTGTATGTAATACATCAGACATATACAGGACCAGTGATCACAGTAACTAATTATATGAGGCAGTATGACCAGCCATACATAGTGCAGTGTATGTAATACATCAGACATATACAGGACCAGTGATCACAGTAACACGTTATATGGGGCAGTAAGACCAGCCATACATAGTGCAGTGTATGTAATACATCAGACATATACAGGACCAGTGATCACAGTAACCTGTTATATGCGGCAGTTGGACCAGCCATACATAGTGCAGTGTATGTAATACATCAGACATATACAGGACCAGTGATCACAGTAACATGTTATATGCGGCAGTAGGGACCAGCCATACATAGTGCAGTGTATGTAATACATCAGACATATACAGGACCAGTGATCACAGTAACCTGTTATATGCGGCAGTTGGACCAGCCATACATAGTGCAGTGTATGTAATACATCAGACACATACAGGACCAGTGATCACAGTAACATGTTATATGCGGCAGTAGGACCAGACATACATAGTGCACTGTATGTAATACATCAGACATATACAGGGCCAGTGATCACAGTAACCCGTTACATGAGGCAGTAGGACCAGCCATACATAGTGCAGTGTATGTAATGCATCAGACATATACAGGACCAGTGATCACAGTAACCTGTTATATGCGGCAGTAGGACCAGACATACATAGTGCACTATATGTAATACATCAGACATATACAGGGCCAGTGATCACAGTTACCTGTTATATGCGGCAGTAGGACCAGCCATACATAGAGCAGTGTATGTAATACATCAGACATATACAGGACCAGTGATCACAGTAACACGTTATATGTGGCAGTAGGATCAGCCATTAATACTGCAGTGTATGTAATACATCAGACATATACAGGACCAGTGATCACAGTAACCCGTTATATGAGGCAGTATGACCAGCCATACATAGTGCAGTGTATGTAATACTTCAGACATATACAGGACCAGTGATCACAGTAACCTGTTATATGTGGCAGTAGGACCAGCCATACATAGTGCAGTGTATGTAGTACATCAGACATATACAGGACCAGTCATCACAGTAACATGTTATATGCGGCAGTAGGACCAGCCATACATAGTGCAGTGTATGTAATTCATCAGACATATACTGGGCCAGTGATCACAGTAACCTGTTATATGTGGCAGTAGGACCATCCATACATAGTGCAGTGTATGTAATACATCAGACATATACAGGACCAGTGATCACAGTAACCTGTTATATGTGGCAGTAGGACCAGCCATACATAGTGCAGTGTATGTAATACATCAGACATATACAGGACCAGTGATCACCGTAACCTGTTATATGCGGCAGTAGGACCAGCCATACATAGTGCAGTGTATGTATTACATCAGACATATACAGGACCAGTGATCACAGTAACATGTTATATGTGGCAGTAGTACCAGCCATACATAGTGCAGTGAATGTAATACATCAGATATATACAGGGCCAGTGATCACAGAAACCTGTTATATGTGGCAGTAGGACCAGCCATACATAGTGCAGTGTATGTAATACATCAGACATATACAGGGCCAGTGATCACAGTAACACGTTATATGCGGCAGTAGGACCAGCCATACATAGTGCAGTGTATGTAATGCATCAGACATATACAGGACCAGTGATCACAGTAACCTGTTATATGAGGCAGTAGGACCAGCCATACATAGTGCAGTGTATGTAATACATCAGACATATACAGGACCAGTGATCACAGTAACCTGTTATATGCGGCAGTAGGACCAGCCATACATAGTGCAGTTTATGTAATACATCAGACATATACAGGACCAGTGACCACAGTAACCTGTTATATGTGGCAGTAGGACCAGCCATACATAGTGCAGTGTGTGTAATACATCAGACATATACAGGACCAGTGATCACAGTAACATGTTATATGCGGCAGTAGGACCAGCCATACATAGTGCAGTGTATGTAATACATCAGACATATACAGGGCCAGTGATCACAGTAACCTGTTATATGCGGCAGTAGGACCAGCCATTCATAGTGCAGTGTATGTAATACATCAGACATATACAGGAGCAGTGACCACAGTAACCTGTTATATGTGGCAGTAGGACCAGCCATACATAGTGCAGTGTGTGTAATACATCAGACATATACAGGACCAGTGATCACAGTAACATGTTATATGCGGCAGTAGGACCAGAAATACATAGTGCAGTGTATGTAATACATCAGACATATACAGGACCAGTGATCACAGTAACATGTTATATGCGGCAGTAGGACCTGTCATACATAGTGCAGTGTATGTTATACATCAGACATATACAGGACCAGTGATCACAGTAACCTGTTATATGAGGCAGTAGGACCAGCCATACATAGTGCAGTGTATGTAATACATCAGACATATACAGGACCAGTGATAACAGTAACCTGTTATATGAGGCAGTAGGACCAGCCATACATAGTGCAGTGTATGTAATACATCAGACATATACAGGACCAGTGATCACAGTAACTTGTTATATGTGGCAGTAGGACCAGCCATACCTAGTGCAGTGTATGTAATACATCAGACATATACAGGACCAGTGATCACAGTAACTAATTATATGAGGCAGTATGACCAGCCATACATAGTGCAGTGTATGTAATACATCAGACATATACAGGACCAGTGATCACAGTAACACGTTATATGGGGCAGTAAGACCAGCCATACATAGTGCAGTGTATGTAATACATCAGACATATACAGGACCAGTGATCACAGTAACCTGTTATATGCGGCAGTTGGACCAGCCATACATAGTGCAGTGTATGTAATACATCAGACATATACAGGACCAGTGATCACAGTAACATGTTATATGCGGCAGTAGGGACCAGCCATACATAGTGCAGTGTATGTAATACATCAGACATATACAGGACCAGTGATCACAGTAACCTGTTATATGCGGCAGTTGGACCAGCCATACATAGTGCAGTGTATGTAATACATCAGACACATACAGGACCAGTGATCACAGTAACATGTTATATGCGGCAGTAGGACCAGACATACATAGTGCACTGTATGTAATACATCAGACATATACAGGGCCAGTGATCACAGTAACCCGTTACATGAGGCAGTAGGACCAGCCATACATAGTGCAGTGTATGTAATGCATCAGACATATACAGGACCAGTGATCACAGTAACCTGTTATATGCGGCAGTAGGACCAGACATACATAGTGCACTATATGTAATACATCAGACATATACAGGGCCAGTGATCACAGTTACCTGTTATATGCGGCAGTAGGACCAGCCATACATAGAGCAGTGTATGTAATACATCAGACATATACAGGACCAGTGATCACAGTAACACGTTATATGTGGCAGTAGGATCAGCCATTAATACTGCAGTGTATGTAATACATCAGACATATACAGGACCAGTGATCACAGTAACCCGTTATATGAGGCAGTATGACCAGCCATACATAGTGCAGTGTATGTAATACTTCAGACATATACAGGACCAGTGATCACAGTAACCTGTTATATGTGGCAGTAGGACCAGCCATACATAGTGCAGTGTATGTAGTACATCAGACATATACAGGACCAGTCATCACAGTAACATGTTATATGCGGCAGTAGGACCAGCCATACATAGTGCAGTGTATGTAATTCATCAGACATATACTGGGCCAGTGATCACAGTAACCTGTTATATGTGGCAGTAGGACCATCCATACATAGTGCAGTGTATGTAATACATCAGACATATACAGGACCAGTGATCACAGTAACCTGTTATATGTGGCAGTAGGACCAGCCATACATAGTGCAGTGTATGTAATACATCAGACATATACAGGACCAGTGATCACCGTAACCTGTTATATGCGGCAGTAGGACCAGCCATACATAGTGCAGTGTATGTATTACATCAGACATATACAGGACCAGTGATCACAGTAACATGTTATATGTGGCAGTAGTACCAGCCATACATAGTGCAGTGAATGTAATACATCAGATATATACAGGGCCAGTGATCACAGAAACCTGTTATATGTGGCAGTAGGACCAGCCATACATAGTGCAGTGTATGTAATACATCAGACATATACAGGGCCAGTGATCACAGAAACCTGTTATATGTGGCAGTAGGACCAGCCATACAGAGTGCAGTGTATGTAATACATCAGACATATACAGGACCAGTGATCACAGTAACATGTTATATGCAGCAGTAGGACCAGCCATACATAGTGTAGTGTATGTAATACATCAGACATATACAGGACCAGTGATCACTGTAACCTGTTATATGAGGCAGTAGGACCAGCCATACATAGTGCAGTGTATGTAATACATCAGACATATACAGGACCAGTGATCACAGTAACATGTTATATGCGGCAGTAGGGACCAGCCATACATAGTGCAGTGTATGTAATACATCAGACATATACAGGACCAGTGATCACAGTAACCCGTTATATGAGGCAGTAGGACCAGCCATACATAGTGCAGTGTATGTAATACATCAGACATATACAGGACCAGTGATCACAGTAACCTGTTATATGCGGCAGTAGGACCAGCCATACATAGTACAGTGTATGTAATACATCAGACATATACAGGACCAGTGATCACAGTAACCTGTTATATGCGGCAGTAGGACCAGCCATACATAGTGCAGTGTATGTAATACATCAGACATATACAGGGCCAGTGATCACAGTAACCTGTTATATAAGGCAGTAGGACCTGCCATACATAGTGCAGTGTATGTAATACATCAGACATATACAGGAGCAGTGATCACATTAACCTGTTATATGAGGCTGTAGGACCTGCCATACATAGTGCAGTGTATGTAATACATCAGACATATACAGGGCCAGTGATCACAGTAACCTGTTATATGAGGCAGTAGGACCAGCCATACATAGTGCGGTGTATGTAATACATCAGACATATACAGGGCCAGTGATCACAGTAACCTGTTATATGCGCAGTAGGACCAGCCATACATAGTGCAGTGTATGTAATACATCAGACATATACAGGGCCAGTGATCACGGTAGCCTGTTATATGAGGCAGTAGGACCAGCCATACATAGTGCAGTGTATATAATACATCAGACATATACAGGGCCAGTGATCACAGTAACCTGTTATATGCGGCAGTAGGACCAGCCATACATAGTGCAGTGTATGTAATACATCAGACATATACAGGGCCAGTGATCACAGTAGCCTGTTATATGAGGCAGTAGGACCAGCCATACATAGTGCAGTGTATGTAATACATCAGACATATACAGGACCAGTGATCACAGTAGCCTGTTATATGAGGCAGTAGGACCAGCCATACATAGTGCAGTGTATGTAATACATCAGACATATACAGGGCCAGTGATCACAGTAACATGCTATATGCGGCAGTAGGACCAGCCATACATAGTGCAGTGTATGTAATACATCAGACATATACAGGGCCAGTGATCACAGTAACCTGTTATATGCGGCAGTAGGACCAGCCATACATAGTGCAGTGTATGTAATACATCAGACATATACAGGACCAGTGATCACAGTAACCTGTTATATGAGGCAGTAGGACCTGCCATACATAGTGCAGTGTATGTAATACATCAGATATATACAGGACCAGTGATCACAGTAACCTGTTATTTGCGGCAGTAGGACCAGCCATACATAGTGCAGTGTATGTAATACATCAGACATATACAGGACCAGTGATCACAGTAACCTGTTATATGCGGCAGTAGGACCAGCCATACATAGTTGAGTGTATGTAATACATCAGACATATACAGGACCAGTGATCACAGTAACCTGTTATATGAGGCAGTAGGACCTGCCATACATAGTGCAGTGTATGTAATACATCAGATATATACAGGACCAGTGATCACAGTAACCTGTTATATGCGGCAGTAGGACCAGCCATACATAGTGCAGTGTATGTAATACATCAGACATATACAGGGCCAGTTATCACAGTAACCTGTTATATGTGGCAGTAGGACCAGCCATACATAGTGCAGTGTATGTAATACATCAGACATATACAGGGCCAGTGATCACAGTAACCTGTTATATGCGGCAGTAGGACCAGCCATAAATAGTGCAGTGTATATAATACATCAGACATATACAGAACCAGTGATCACAGTAACCTGTTATATGCGGCAGTAGGACAAGCCATACGTAGTGCAGTGTATGTAATACATCAGACATATACAGGACCAGTGATCACAGTAACCTGTTATATGCGGCAGTAGGACCAGCCATACGTAGTGCAGTGTATGTAATACATCAGACATATACAGGGCCAGTGATCACAGTAACCTGTTATATGAGGCAGTAGGACAAGCCATACATAGTGCATTGTATGTAATACATCAGACATATACAGGATCAGTGATCACAGTAACCTGTTATATGTGGCAGTAGGACCAGCCATACATAGTGCAGTGTATTTAATACATGAGATATATACTGGGCCAGTGATCACAGTAACCTGTTATATGTGGCAGTAGGGCCAGCCATACATAGTGTAGTGTATGTAATACATCAGACATATACAGGACCAGTGATCACAATAACCTGTTATATGCGGCAGTAGGACGAGCCATACGTAGTGCAGTGTATGTAATACATCAGACATATACAGGACCTGTGATCACAGTAACCTGTTATATGCGGCAGTAGGACCAGCCATACATAGTGCAGTGTATGTAATACATCAGACATATACAGGACGAGTGATCACAGTAACACGTTATATGTGGCAGTAGGACCAGCTATACATAGTGCAGTGTATGTAATACATGAGATATATACAGGGCCAGTGATCACAGTAACCTGTTATATGTGGCAGTAGGGCCAGCCATACATAGTGTAGTGTATGTAATACATCAGACATACACAGGGCCAGTGATCACAGTAACCTGTTATATGTGACAGTAGGACCAGCCATACATAGTGCATTGAATGTAATACATCAGATATATACAGGGCCAGTGATCACAGAAACCTGTTATATGTGGCAGTAGGACCAGCCATACATAGTGCAGTGTATGTAATACATCAGACATATACAGGGCCAGTGATCACAGAAACCTGTTATATGTGGCAGTAGGACCAGCCATACAGAGTGCAGTGTATGTAATACATCAGACATATACAGGACCAGTGATCATAGTAACATGTTATATGCAGCAGTAGGACCAGCCATACATAGTGTAGTGTATGTAATACATGAGACATATACAGGACCAGTGATCACAGTAACCCGTTATATGAGGCAGTAGGACCAGCCAAACATAGTCCAGTGTATGTAATACATCAGACATATACAGGACCAGTGATCACTGTAACCTGTTATATGTGGCTGTAGGACCAGCCATACATAGTGCAGTGTATGTAATACATGAGATATATACAGGGCCAGTGATCACAGTAACCTGTTATATGTGGCAGTAGGACCAGCCATACATAGTGCAGTGTATGTAATACATCAGACATATACAGGACCAGTGATCACAGTAACATGTTATATGCGGCAGTAGGGACCAGCCATACATAGTGCAGTGTATGTAATACATCAGACATATACAGGACCAGTGATCACAGTAACCCGTTATATGAGGCAGTAGGACCAGCCATACATAGTGCAGTGTATGTAATACATCAGACATATACAGGACCAGTGATCACAGTAACCTGTTATATGCGGCAGTAGGACCAGCCATACATAGTACAGTGTATGTAATACATCAGACATATACAGGACCAGTGATCACAGTAACCTGTTATATGCGGCAGTAGGACCAGCCATACATAGTGCAGTGTATGTAATACATCAGACATATACAGGGCCAGTGATCACAGTAACCTGTTATATAAGGCAGTAGGACCTGCCATACATAGTGCAGTGTATGTAATACATCAGACATATACAGGAGCAGTGATCACATTAACCTGTTATATGAGGCTGTAGGACCTGCCATACATAGTGCAGTGTATGTAATACATCAGACATATACAGGGCCAGTGATCACAGTAACCTGTTATATGAGGCAGTAGGACCAGCCATACATAGTGCGGTGTATGTAATACATCAGACATATACAGGGCCAGTGATCACAGTAACCTGTTATATGCGCAGTAGGACCAGCCATACATAGTGCAGTGTATGTAATACATCAGACATATACAGGGCCAGTGATCACGGTAGCCTGTTATATGAGGCAGTAGGACCAGCCATACATAGTGCAGTGTATATAATACATCAGACATATACAGGGCCAGTGATCACAGTAACCTGTTATATGCGGCAGTAGGACCAGCCATACATAGTGCAGTGTATGTAATACATCAGACATATACAGGGCCAGTGATCACAGTAGCCTGTTATATGAGGCAGTAGGACCAGCCATACATAGTGCAGTGTATGTAATACATCAGACATATACAGGACCAGTGATCACAGTAGCATGTTATATGAGGCAGTAGGACCAGCCATACATAGTGCAGTGTATGTAATACATCAGACATATACAGGGCCAGTGATCACAGTAACATGCTATATGCGGCAGTAGGACCAGCCATACATAGTGCAGTGTATGTAATACATCAGACATATACAGGGCCAGTGATCACAGTAACCTGTTATATGCGGCAGTAGGACCAGCCATACATAGTGCAGTGTATGTAATACATCAGACATATACAGGACCAGTGATCACAGTAACCTGTTATATGAGGCAGTAGGACCTGCCATACATAGTGCAGTGTATGTAATACATCAGATATATACAGGACCAGTGATCACAGTAACCTGTTATTTGCGGCAGTAGGACCAGCCATACATAGTGCAGTGTATGTAATACATCAGACATATACAGGACCAGTGATCACAGTAACCTGTTATATGCGGCAGTAGGACCAGCCATACATAGTTGAGTGTATGTAATACATCAGACATATACAGGACCAGTGATCACAGTAACCTGTTATATGAGGCAGTAGGACCTGCCATACATAGTGCAGTGTATGTAATACATCAGATATATACAGGACCAGTGATCACAGTAACCTGTTATATGCGGCAGTAGGACCAGCCATACATAGTGCAGTGTATGTAATACATCAGACATATACAGGGCCAGTTATCACAGTAACCTGTTATATGTGGCAGTAGGACCAGCCATACATAGTGCAGTGTATGTAATACATCAGACATATACAGGGCCCGTGATCACAGTAACCTGTTATATGCGGCAGTAGGACCAGCCATAAATAGTGCAGTGTATATAATACATCAGACATATACAGAACCAGTGATCACAGTAACCTGTTATATGCGGCAGTAGGACAAGCCATACGTAGTGCAGTGTATGTAATACATCAGACATATACAGGACCAGTGATCACAGTAACCTGTTATATGCGGCAGTAGGACCAGCCATACGTAGTGCAGTGTATGTAATACATCAGACATATACAGGGCCAGTGATCACAGTAACCTGTTATATGAGGCAGTAGGACAAGCCATACATAGTGCATTGTATGTAATACATCAGACATATACAGGATCAGTGATCACAGTAACCTGTTATATGTGGCAGTAGGACCAGCCATACATAGTGCAGTGTATTTAATACATGAGATATATACTGGGCCAGTGATCACAGTAACCTGTTATATGTGGCAGTAGGGCCAGCCATACATAGTGTAGTGTATGTAATACATCAGACATATACAGGACCAGTGATCACAATAACCTGTTATATGCGGCAGTAGGACGAGCCATACGTAGTGCAGTGTATGTAATACATCAGACATATACAGGACCTGTGATCACAGTAACCTGTTATATGCGGCAGTAGGACCAGCCATACATAGTGCATTGAATGTAATACATCAGATATATACAGGGCCAGTGATCACAGAAACCTGTTATATGTGGCAGTAGGACCAGCCATACATAGTGCAGTGTATGTAATACATCAGACATATACAGGGCCAGTGATCACAGAAACCTGTTATATGTGGCAGTAGGACCAGCCATACAGAGTGCAGTGTATGTAATACATCAGACATATACAGGACCAGTGATCATAGTAACATGTTATATGCAGCAGTAGGACCAGCCATACATAGTGTAGTGTATGTAATACATGAGACATATACAGGACCAGTGATCACAGTAACCTGTTATATGTGACAGTAGGACCAGCCATACATAGTGCACAGTATGTAATACATCAGATATATACAGGGCCAGTGATCACAGAAACCTGTTATATGTGGCAGTAGGACCAGCCATACATAGTGCAGTGTATGTAATACATCAGACATATACAGGGCCAGTGATCACAGAAACCTGTTATATGTGGCAGTAGGACCAGCCATACAGAGTGCAGTGTATGTAATACATCAGACATATACAGGACCAGTGATCACAGTAACATGTTATAAACTTTCTATCGTCAGATGATAGATGTGACCCATAAACTTAAACTAAACTTAACTAAAATAAACACAGGAGACCAAGTTATGCTGTTTAAATTAATTGGTCAGCTTTATTTGGTTATAAAGGTAGACATGGTGGCAGGAGAAAGAACGGCAACTAACCCGCGTCCGCTTGTCTTAGGCCGGAAGTAAATCACAACTTGTGAGGGCCAACTATCCCAGACAAGGGTAGGGTGATCTTAAAAACTTGCAAAGGGCCAACTATCCCTTTCAGAGCAAGTGATGCGGCCCCAACACCCATGCCAATGCACCATTCATCCTGCTCGGTCGAGAGGTGCCGCTGACCCCAATAGGGTGAAATCAGCCTATCAGTGCATTGAAGGGGTGCGCACCGCTATTACTGCTGCAAGATGGAGACTTCAATATTGCCGGTCTTTCCCTGCCAATGAAATAAAGCCGACACAAGACACAAGAGGGTAGGGAGGGTGGGAGATCAATTCAAAAGAGGCAGATTTTACCACAGTAGATTCTCTACACCCTCTCACTAACTCCGCCCCTAACCCAACGTCCTATCGCATCTGCCTATAACTGTAAACAAACATTTTTAACTTTATTAACCCCTCTATCCCTGACTAGAAGTTTATGTGCCGTCGGCTCTATTCCTAACCTCCGTTATATTAAACTTTCTATCGTCAGATGATAGATGTGACCCATAAACTTAAACTAAACTTAACTAAAATAAACACAGGAGACCAAGTTATGCCGTTTAAATTAATTGGTCAGCTTTATTTGGTTACAAAGGTAGACATGGTGGCAGGAGAAAGAACGGCAACTAACCCGCGTCCGCTTGTCTTAGGCCGGAAGTAAATCACAACTTGTGAGGGCCAACTATCCCAGACAAGGGTAGGGTGATCTTAAAAACTTGCAAAGGGCCAACTATCCCTTTCAGAGCAAGTGATGCGGCCCCAACACCCATGCCAATGCACCATTCATCCTGCTTGGTCGAGAGGTGCCGCTGACCCCAATAGGGTGAAATCAGCCTATCAGTGTATTGAAGGGGTGCGCACCGCTATTACTGCTGCAAGATGGACACTTCAATATTGCCGGTCTTTCCCGCCACAGCGGCTCTCAGGAGAGAAGCAGCCCGCCACCATGCTAACCAACCAAACCCTTAAAAACTGCAAAAATATCTTCTAGAAACAAAAAATTACCCTCCTCAGTAAGATGAACTCCATCCCTGCGGAAAAGGTGGGCATCCTGAATCCGAATTAAAGGATGGTGCACCACTAGCCCTCCCATTTCCAGCACGTGCCTAGCCACCCATTTGTTAACCTTCCTCCTGGACCTGTCCAAAGCCACACTATTATAGCAATAGCGCCAGGAAAGCCTGGCGATGATAGGGGACCACACCAAAAGGCAGTTAGGCAATAACCGAACCACCTCTCTCAAGTCACGAACAATCGCATGGCGCAACTCTAAGGACGTTTGCTGACCCAAATCGTTGCCCCCGAGATGGATAATTAACACTAAAGGGGGACCAAATTCAGCTACTGCCCTGTGCAAGTTGCGCAACAAAGCTTCCCACAGCATGCCCCTCTGCCCCAACCACCTAACACTCTCCCAACGTGGGAACACGGAGGCATCTTCAGCAAAGCGCGACTGCCCAGCCCAAAAAATAAAAGAGTGACCAATCAACCAAATGGGCCTAGCATCCTGGAAACCTGCAAATATACAGAAATATAATAGATAATTATATATGCAACATGTAAATCACGAAGGAGGAGTGGGAGGGTGGGAGGGGGGGAGGAAGACTTGACCCGAGGTGAAAACCTACAAAAAACCTGCTGGATCTTTTCTATATTTCATTCGTTCACATTAATATTATTTTAAGCTAAACGATCAATGTCCAAAGCAGGGCAAAAAACAGGGCAAAATCTCTCGGGACCCCCACCGGAAAGGCAGCGAGTTGGCCAAGGCACTCAAGTCCAAACGAATAAAGTATAACAATTTATGATTCCAGACGAACATAACTTCTGTAAGCATTGGACTTCCATCTTCCGAGAGCCTGGATCTCCTGTGAAGAAAGACCCGAGGAGGCCGCAAAAGTGGCGGCACCTATTCTAAAAGAATGGGTGCCGTAATCCGAAGGGGAAAGCCCGAGGTGCCGTATGCAGCGATGGAAGACCGATCTAAATTGGAATTTAGTCAAAGGACTTCCGTCCTCGTGCATAAGCCAAGCCCCCGGCCGCATTGGCCTGCAAAGAGTATATTGGGAGGCTAAGTGAACCGGACAAATCCCGTCATCAGGACAGGACTTCAGGGACACCCAGCGACCTCTACCCATCTGATCGGTCTTGGAACGCCGAATACGGCACAGCAGCGTATCACGCAGCAAAATGTGACAACGAAGCAGAGGGGGCTGAGCGCGGCGCGAAGACGCTACCAGCTCGCTGATGCGAAACGCCCCATGAAAGGCCATCGCAAAAGCGAGTCGGAATAACAGAACCTCGAATTGCGAAGAACAAATGCCCGTCAAACTTTCACCTAGACGCGCTAACAAATCAGGACCAATAGGACGACGTCGGTCATCCGCGGCAGGCCTGACGCGAGACCAACCCCTAAGGGCCCTTTGTATTAAAAAACCCTTAGTTATGTCCCTCCGCCCCGCTAGGCGCAAAAAGAACGAAATCCCAGCAAGCCTCTGGGCAACATAAGCCCGCGACCTGCCGGAATCGAACAAGAAACAAACAAAAGCAACCATATTAGTATCACGAGATTTACCTGACGAACTCCGCCCTTGCAAAAACTTCTCCCACTGTTGCCAAGATGTCTGGTAGGCCGTCAACGTCCGTGGGGCCACGGACCGACGTGCGAGATCTTCCATTCTGGTTTGATGATCTGCCAGCAATGAAATGGACAAAGCTCACCTTTTAATGCCGCGTACGGGGCCAATTCACAGAACCGTCGCCAATCCTGTCTGGAGAGCGCATCAGCAATGGAATTATCAGTACCCGGCACATGACGAGCTGTGAACAATATGTTAAACTGCAAAGCGCGCAGAACCAGCCAAGCAAGAAGCCGCAACACTGGCAGCGACGACGATCTTTGGTTATTGATCGCATGTACTACCCCCAGGTTGTCGCACCAAAAAACTATGGAACGGTCGCGCAACCGCTGACACCATAGCTCTAATGCCACCACTATGGGAAACAGCTCCAGTAGGAGCAAGTTCTTGTTCAATCCTGCCTGCACCCATTCCGCCGGCCAAACTGAAAAACACCAATCTCCTCCCAAAAAAGATCCGAAACCTGATGATCCAGCAGCATCCGTGAAGAGCTGCAGGCAAGCATTAGGCTGAGGATCCGCAGGCCAGATGCGCACTCCATTAAAATCGACCAAAAAAACGTCCCAAACCGCCAGGTCCAGCTTTAGCTCAGACGACAGTCGCAGAAAATGGTGCGGGTGACGCAGCCCTACCAAAGCCCTCTGTAGCTTCCGACAGAAAATCTTCCCCATCGGGATAACTCGACACGCGAAGTTAAACAGCCCGAGCAGGGATTGACCTTGACGAAGAGTTACCTTTCCTCCTGCCAACGCTAGGAGGATAGCATCCTGCAAGCGACGAATCTTGTCCGGCGGCAGCCGGCAAAGACCCTCCAAGGTATCAATTTCAATACCCAAGAAAACCAGCTTAGTGGCTGGGCCCTCAGTTTTATCTTGCGCAATAGGTACTCCAAATTCCGAGAAGAGTGATTGCAATGAAAAAAGGAGACGATTGCAGCGACGCGAGCCAGCTGGACCATCAGACATATACTGGACCAGTGATCACAGTAACACGTTATATGAGGCAGTAGGACCAGCCATACATAGTGCAGTGTATGTAGTGCATCAGACATATACAGGACCAGTGATCACAGTAACACGTTATATGTGGCAGTAGGACCAGCCATACATACTGCAGTGTATGTAATATATCAGACATATACAGGACCAGTGATCACAGTAACAAGTTATATACGGATGTAGGACCAGCCATACATAGTGCAGTGTATGTAATACATAAGACATATACAGGACCAGTGATCACAGTAACCTGTTCTATGCGGCAGTAGGACCAGCCATACATAGTGCAGTGTATGTAATACATCAGACATATACAGGGCCAGAGATCACAGTAACCTGTTATATGCGGCAGTAGGACCAGCCATACATAGTGCAGTGTATGTAATACATCAAACATATACAGGGCCAGTGATCACAGTAACCCGTTATATGAGGCAGTAGGACCAGCCATACATAGTGCAGTGTATGTAATGCATCAGACATATACAGGACCAGTGATCACAGTAACCTGTTATATGCGGTAGTAGGACCAGCCATACATAGTGCAGTGTATGTAATACATCAGACATATACAGGGCCAGTGATCACAGTAACCTGTTATACGAGGCAGTAGGACCAGCCATACATAGTGTAGTGTATGTAATACATCAGACATATACAGGACCAGTGATCACAGTAACACGTAATATGAGGCAGTAGGACCAGCCATACATAGTGCAGTGTATGTAGTGCATCAGACATATACAGGACCAGTGATCACAGTAACACGTTATATGTGGCAGTAGGACCAGCCATACATACTGCAGTGTATGTAATATATCAGACATATACAGGACCAGTGATCACAGTAACAAGTTATATACGGATGTAGGACCAGCCATACATAGTGCAGTGTATGTAATACATAAGACATATACAAGACCAGTGATCACAGTAACCTGTTATATGCGGCAGTAGGACCAGCCATACATAGTGCAGTGTATGTAATACATCAGACATATACAGGGCCAGAGATCACAGTAACCTGTTATATGCGGCAGTAGGACCAGCCATACATAGTGCAGTGTATGTAATACATCAAACATATACAGGGCCAGTGATCACAGTAACCCGTTATATGAGGCAGTAGGACCAGCCATACATAGTGCAGTGTATGTAATGCATCAGACATATACAGGACCAGTGATCACAGTAACCTGTTATATGCGGTAGTAGGACCAGCCATACATAGTGCAGTGTATGTAATACATCAGACATATACAGGGCCAGTGATCACAGTAACCTGTTATACGAGGCAGTAGGACCAGCCATACATAGTGCAGTGTATGTAATACATCAGACATATACAGGACCAGTGATCACAGTAACACGTTATATGTGGCAGTAGGACCAGCCATACATACTGCAGTGTATGTAATATATCAGACATATACAGGACCAGTGATCACCGTAACAAGTTATATACGCATGTAGGACCAGCCATACATTCTGCAGTGTATGTAATACATCAGACATATACAGGACCAGTGATCACAGTAACCTGTTATATGCGGCAGTAGGACCAGCCATACATAGTGCAGTGTATGTAATACATCAGACATATACAGGGCCAGTGATCACAGTAACCCGTTATATACGGCAGTAGGACCAGCCATACATAGTGCAGTGTATGTAATACATCAGACATATACAGGGCCTGTGATCACAGTAACCTGTTATACTAGGCAGTAGGACCAGCCATACATAGTGCAGTGTATGTTATACATCAGACATATACAGGACCAGTGATCACAGTAACCCGTTATATGAGGCAGTAGGACCAGCCATACATAGTGCAGTGTATGTAATACATCAGACACATACAGGACCAGTGATCACAGTAACCTGTTATATGCGGCAGTAGGACCAGCCATACATAGTGCAGTGTATGTAATACATCAGACATATACTGGGCCAGTGATCACAGTAACCTGTTATATGTGGCAGTAGGACCAGCCATACATAGTGCAGTGTATATAATACATCAGACATATACAGGACAAGTGATCACAGTATCCAGTTATGTGCGGCAGTAGGACCAGCCATACATAGTGCAGTGTATGTAATACATCAGACATATACAGGACCAGTGATCACAGTAACATGTTATATGCGGCAGTAGGACCAGACATACATAGTGCAGTGTATGTAATGCATCAGACATATACAGGGCCAGTGATCACAGTAACCCGTTATATGAGGCAGTAGGACCAGCCATACATAGTGCAGTGTATGTAATGCATCAGACATATACAGGACCAGTGATCACAGTAACCTGTTATATGCGGCAGTAGGACCAGACATACATAGTGCACTATATGTAATACATCAGACATATACAGGGCCAGTGATCACAGTTACCTGTTATATGCGGCAGTAGGACCAGCCATACATAGTGCAGTGTATGTAATACATCAGACATATACAGGACCAGTGATCACAGTAACACGTTATATGTGGCAGTAGGATCAGCCATACATACTGAAGTGTATGTAATACATCAGATATATACAGGACCAGTGATCACAGTAACCCGTTATATGAGGCAGTATGACCAGCCATACATAGTGCAGTGTATGTAATACATCAGACATATACAGGACCAGTGATCACAGTAACCTGTTATATGTGGCAGTAGGACCAGCCATACATAGTGCAGTGTATGTAGTACATCAGACATATACAGGACCAGTCATTACAGTAACATGTTATATGCGGCAGTAGGACCAGCCATACATAGTGCAGTGTATGTAATACATCAGACATATACTGGGCCAGTGATCACAGTAACCTGTTATATGTGGCAGTAGGACCAGCCATACATAGTGCAGTGTATGTAATACATCAGACATATACAGGACCAGTGATCACAGTAACCTGTTATATGTGGCAGTAGGACCAGCCATACATAGTGCAGTGTATGTAATACATCAGACATATACAGGACCAGTGATCACAGTAACATGTTATATGCGGCAGTAGGACCAGCCATACATAGTGCAGTGTATGTAATACATCAGACATATACAGGACCAGTGATCACCGTAACCTGTTATATGCGGCAGTAGGACCAGCCATACATAGTGCAGTGTATGTAATACATCAGACATATACAGGACCAGTGATCACAGTAACATGTTATATGTGGCAGTAGTACCAGCCATACATAGTGCAGTGAATGTAATACATCAGATATATACAGGGCCAGTGATCACAGAAACCTGTTATATGTGGCAGTAGGACCAGCCATACATAGTGCAGTGTATGTAATACATCAGACATATACAGGACCAGTGATCACAGTAACATGTTATATGCAGCAGTAGGACCAGCCATACATAGTGCAGTGTATGTAATACATCAGACATATACAGGACCAGTGATCACAGTAACATGTTATATGTGACAGTAGTACCAGCCATACATAGTGCAGTGAATGTAATACATCAGATATATACAGGGCCAGTGATCACAGAAACCTGTTATATGTGGCAGTAGGACCAGCCATACAGAGTGCAGTGTATGTAATATATCAGACATATACAGGACCAGTGATCACAGTAACATGTTATATGCAGCAGTAGGACCAGCCATACATAGTGTAGTGTATGTAATACATCAGACATATACAGGACCAGTGATCACAGTAACCTGTTATATGAGGCAGTAGGACCAGCCATACATAGTGCAGTGTATGTAATACATCAGACATATACAGGGCCAGTGATAACAGTAACCTGTTATATGAGGCAGTAGGACCAGCCATACATAGTGCAGTGTATGTAATACATCAGACATATACAGGACCAGCGATCACAGTAACCTGTTATATGTGGCAGTAGGACCAGCCATACACAGTGCAGTGTATGTAATACATCAGACATATACAGGGCCAGTGATCACAGTAACCTGTTATATGCGGCAGTAGGACCAGCCATACATAGTGCAGTGTATGTAATACATCAGACATATACAGGACCAGTGACCACAGTAACCAGTTATATGTGGCAGTAGGACCAGCCATACATAGTGCAGTGTGTGTAATACATCAGACATATACAGGACCAGTGATCACAGTAACATGTTATATGCGGCTGTAGGACCAGAAATACATAGTGCAGTGTATGTAATACATCAGATATATACAGGATCAGTGATCACAGTAACTAATTATATGAGGCAGTATGACCAGCCATACATAGTGCAGTGTATGTAATACATCAGACATATACAGGACCAGCGATCACAGTAACCTGTTATATGTGGCAGTAGGACCAGCCATACATAGTGCAGTGTATGTAATACATCAGACATATACAGGACCAGTGATCACAGTAACCTGTTATATGTGGCAGTAGGACCAGCCATACATAGTGCAGTGTATGTAATACATCAGACATATACAGGACCAGTGATCACAGTAACCTGTTATATGTGGCAGTAGGACCAGCCATACATAGTGCAGTGTATGTAATACATCAGACATATACAGGGCCAGAGATCACAGTAACACGTTATATGGGGCAGTAAGACCAGCCATACACAGTGCAGTGTATGTAATACATCAGACATATACAGGACCAGTGATCACAGTAACCTGTTATATGCGGCAGTAGGACCAGCCATACATAGTGCAGTGTATGTTATACATCAGACATATGCAGGACCAGTGATCACAGTAACCTGTTATATGCGGTAGTAGGACCAGCCATACATAGTGCAGTGTATGTAATACATCAGACATATACAGGACCAGTGATCACAGTAACACGTTTTATGCGGTAGTAGGACCAGCCATACATAGTGCAGTGTATGTAATACATCAGACATATACAGAACCAGTGATCACAGTAACCTGTTATATGTGGCAGTAGGACCAGCCATACATAGTGCAGTGTATGTAATACATCAGACATATACAGGACCAGTGATCACAGTAACCTGTTATATGCGGCAGTAGGACCAGCCATACATAGTGCAGTGTATGTTATACATCAGACATATGCAGGACCAGTGATCACAGTAACACGTTTTATGCGGTAGTAGGTCCAGCCATTCATAGTGCAGTGTATGTTATACATCAGACATATACAGGACCAGTGATCACAGTAACACGTTATATGAGGCAGTAGGACCAGCCATACATAGTGCAGTGTATGTAATACATCAGACATATACAGGACCAGCGATCACAGTAACCTGTTATATGTGGCAGTAGGACCAGCCATACATAGTGCAGTGTATGTAATACATCAGACATATACAGGACCAGTGATCACAGTAACACGTTATATGGGGCAGTAAGACCAGCCATACATAGTGCAGTGTATGTAATACATCAGACATATACAGGACCAGTGATCACAGTAACATGTTATATGCGGCAGTAGGGACCAGCCATACATAGTGCAGTGTATGTAATACATCAGACATTTACAAGACGAGTGATCACAGTAACCCGTTATATGAGGCAGTAGGACCAGCCATACATAGTGCAGTGTATGTAATACATCAGACATATACAGGACCAGTGATCACAGTAACCCGTTATATGAGGCAGTAGGACCAGCCATACATAGTGCAGTGTATGTAATACATCAGACATATACAGGACCAGTGATCACAGTAACCTGTTATATGCGGCAGTAGGACCAGCCATACATAGTGCACTGTATGTAATACATCAGACATATACAGGGCCAGTGATCACAGTAACCCGTTATATGAGGCAGTAGGACCAGCCATACATAGTGCAGTGTATGTAATGCATCAGACATATACAGGACCAGTGATCACAGTAACCTGTTATATGCGGCAGTAGGACCAGACATACATAGTGCACTATATGTAATACATCAGACATATACAGGACCAGTGATCACAGTACCACGTTATATGTGGCAGTAGGATCAGCCATACATAGTGCAGTGTATGTAATACATCAGACATATACAGGGCCAGTGATCACAGTTACCTGTTATATGCGGCAGTAGGACCAGCCATACATAGTGCAGTGTATGTAATACATCAGACATATACAGGACCAGTGATCACAGTACCACGTTATATGTGGCAGTAGGATCAGCCATACATACTGCAGTGTATGTAATACATCAGACATATACAGGACCAGTGATCACAGTAACCCGTTATATGAGGCAGTATGACCAGCCATACATAGTGCAGTGTATGTAATACATCAGACATATACAGGACCAGTGATCACAGTAACCTGTTATATGTGGCAGTAGGACCAGCCATACATAGTGCAGTGTATGTAATACATCAGACATATACAGGACCAGTCATCACAGTAACATGTTATATGCGGCAGTAGGACCAGCCATACATAGTGCAGTGTATGTAAGTAATACATCAGACATATACTGGGCCAGTGATCACAGTAACCTGTTATATGTGGCAGTAGGACCAGCCATACATAGTGCAGTGTATGTAATACATCAGACATACACAGGACCAGTGATCACAGTAACCTGTTATATGTGGCAGTAGGACCAGCCATACATAGTGCAGTGTATGTAATACATCAGACATATACAGGACCAGTGATCACCGTAACCTGTTATATGCGGCAGTAGGACCAACCATACATAGTGCAGTGTATGTAATACATCAGACATATACAGGGCCAGTGATCACAGTAACCTGTTATATGTGACAGTAGGACCAGCCATACATAGTGCAGTGAATGTAATACATCAGATATATACAGGGCCAGTGATCACAGAAACCTGTTATATGTGGCAGTGGGACCAGCCATACATAGTGCAGTGTATGTAATACATCAGACATATACAGGACCAGTGATCACAGTAACCTGTTATATGCGGCAGTAGGACCAGCCATACATAGTACAGTGTATGTAATACATCAGACATATACAGGACCAGTGATCACAGTAACCTGTTATATGTGGCATTAGGACCAGCCATACATAGAGCAGTGTATGTAATACATTAGATATATACAGGGCCAGTGATCACAGTAACCCTTTGTGCTACACAATGCTACATTTTTATGAACACAGTGGCCCATTTTTATGCCACATAGTGCCCCATTTTTTGCCACACAGCCACATTATTATGCCACACAGTACCTCATTATTGTGCCATACAGTGTCCTATTATTATCTCATACAGACACACAGATCCCCATCAGTACCCCGTTATTATGACACACAGATCCCCAGTATTATACCAACACAGTGTCCTACTATTACGACACTGTGTACACCATTAGTATGCCAAACAGTGCACCATTATTATGTCACACAGCACTCCATTATTATCCACAAAGTGTCCCAATATTCTGTAACAGTGCTCATTTTTATGCCACACAATGCCCCATTATTAAGCCACAATGTCCCATTTTTCATGCCATACAGTGCCCTATTATATCACAGTGCCCAATTTTTATGGCACACAATTCCCCTTTATTTTGTTACACAGTTCCCCATTATTATGTATAAAATTCCCAATATTTATGCCATACAGTGCCCCATTTCTTATGCCACACTTTGCTCGATTATTATGCCACACAAACTCCAATAATTATGCTACGCAGTGCCTCATTATTATGCCACACAGTGCCCCATTTTTATGAAACACAGTGCTCCATTATTATGCCCCAGTGTCCCATTATAATGCCACACAATGCCCCATTATTATGCCACACAGTGCTATATATGTATGCTACATAGTCCCCTATAATTATTCTACACAGTGCCCCATTATTATGCAACCCAGTGCCCCATCTTTATGCCATAAAGAGACCCATTATTATGCCATACAGTGCCCCATTGTTATGCCAAACAGAGCCCTAGTGTTATGCCCCAGAGTTTCACCAAAATACCTGACAATGTCTCATTAGGCTCATCTCTGTTGTGGCGCAGCCTTTGGCTACGGGCTCCCTTATGTGAAGTTACACTTAATGATCACTATACTTTATGAAATATACTATTAATAATGAACACAATGGTTTATAGTTTAGGCTGTAGGTCAGGGAGTCATAAAACTTTCTGCATCAAACATGATTTATCTCATGTAAATAAATTGGTCAACATCCCATAATAAACTTACATACATAATTTAACCAGTAGAAGACCAAACTGAGCTTTCTAAGCACACACTCCCACCTCATGGTAAGATGCATGTCTCTTCTTGCTGGCAGCTGCTCTCTGGTCTGGTGTACTGATTGAACACTCAGATTCACAAACACAGTAGACTTGGTAGGAGAAGCTGCTGCTATGGGGCATGCACAGAAGCTTCATTCCATCCCTCATACTGTATGTTGTGAATGCAGCTATAGTAATATAATTTTATATACTGCTGCTATGGTGGTTAGTGTTCAAGCTGCTGGCTGGGCTAGTGAATCGTGTTTTGGGCAGATGGAACAAAACACCCCCTTCCACCATATGTTTACCTATGTGCATGCTCCATAATTACTCAAAATATGTCTATCAATCACTTTACAACTTAGTGTCTTGCAATCTACGACTGTGATAAAATAATTAGAGGACTACTGAACCCAAAAATTAAATTTTTAGAAGTGACTAGTGATCCACCCCGGCTTCGCATGGAAGCAATTTTGAAATTACGGTGATAGTCTTTTTTAACCACTGAACGGTCCTATAAGATTGCCATGTAGACGTTTTTCCTACTGACGTCAACACAAATTTTTTTATTTTTGACGTGACACGTAAATGGGCCATGTAACGTTATCCATGAGCAAAACAGTAAACAGTTTCAACATAAGTCAATTCCAGCCTGTGCTTTATTTATTGTCATACCAAAGCTGACTCTTACCGTGAATTGGACTCGTTTGAAATTAAAGAATTGTTTTTCACATAAATTAAATAGGAACGGTAATAAAAGGAAAAAACTGAAGTTTTGTATCAGTAATCAGGGCATACTGTACACCAATTTTTCTGGAGAAAACTGATAACACCTGTCAATCTCTACATGGTATAATATAAAGTCCATCGTTATGATGTAACAGTTTAGAAAGAAACGGTTTAACCAAGATAGCGCTCGGACGTCTGATTTTTCATTGACTTGCTTCACTAAAATCGTCACTGCTCAGTTCCCTTTTGTCATACATTAATGTATCATACACCTAAACCTTCCTCTGCAAATGCTCTATAGAATAGTGACTTACTGCATCAAATTTTGTCCAGTGGTTCTTGAGATTAACCTTAATTAACAGGCAGATGTCTACCTGGGACTTTGGGCCTGATTCAGAGCCGCTCGCTCTGACAGAGCGTTCGCTCTGAATCAGGGCCGGGCTTTTTTTTTTTGGAGCGGCCTCTTGGCCGCTCGTATAGCTGTGGGTGACAAGACCATCGCAACCATCAGGCTTGCGACGAGACCCTTGTGGTAGGGTCTCGTTCATCGCAAGCCCCAGAGAGCTTTCGGCTCAAGCAGAGCTGGAAGCTCTCCACTGACATCACTTGTGATGTCAGTGGGGCCGCCCACAAACGGCAGGCGTTCTCATGGGAACGCCTCCGTTTGGGCGGCCACCCCCCGGCCCGCCCACCAAAGGGGACGAACCGTCACTCAACATCGACAGCTCGCCCCCTTTGGTGCGAGACACGGAACGACGGATTACCCATCGCTAGCCGGGTCTTGCGCATGCGCACGACAGAGCCGGCACCGTCGTGCGCATGCGCTGTGGGCCACCATCGACCCGGTTGCGAGCGCTCTGCGCTTGCGACCGGATCTGAATCAGGCCCTTTATTTTATACTATGTATACATAAAGAAAATTGTATTCAAAATTGTTTTTGTTATCCCAACATTCCACAACTGCTCTGATAAAAGTGTTTTCCGCCACTCCCAGTGACTGACTGTAGGTCAGTATGATGACAGTGAGTCGCTTTCAGATCAAACAGCCACGCCCCTGAGTATTAATCAACCAATCCACACAGTGTATTTTTTGCGCAGGAAGTCCGCCCATCTGTCGGTCACACAATGTGTATGCTGCCCTTTTCACAACCAGCTGCTGTGGACTGTCAGGGAACATGATGGACACAGTAAGATAAGTGTAAACACTCCGGCTAGCTCATGTATATTAGTCAGCTCCGTAAAACCCAGCCTTTGATATATATTAATGTCAAATTCATAAATGTCAAATACCGGCTTTTCTTTCTCTATAATTCCAGTCAGACATTTTCTCCCAGCGTAATATACAGATTGACCCCAGTTAAAATCATCAGCATCACATTTTATTCAATACTCCATGTCAATATTTTTATGAGGTAACTACAAATTCACAGCCACATATTTCCCCCATGGTTTTCTGCTATAACTCAATCACTTTCTGCATATTTCCGCATAATGAGTATTGTCTGTTATGGCCACATACATTCGTTTCTGCCATTAGTTTGTGTATTAATTCTTATTAGATACGATAGTATGCAAATTCGGTCTCTGTCGTTTGCTGCCTGGTTATTAAGATTGTAGATCAAGAGGCAAATGATTGACATGAAATATAATATCCGCCGTAATGTCCTTATACCCAGTGCCTACATTAAGTGGATACATTTGTCTCACTTAAAGAGTGATTTATGTTATTTGTTATAGAACAAAGGAATTGATCATACAGGGTGATTTATTTTGTTTATCAAGCCCTGCTGTTTTTTTTCTATGTTGTCCCATGTCAGCGCACTGGATTCCAAACCAGATTGTTTTATTTGGACTCCTGGGCCTGTTTCCTTCCTCTCCTACATGGCAGCATCCACTCAGTCCTGCAGCTCAGATCATGGATACAGATGAATGACTGAAGGTCTGATTCATTACCGATCGCAACTGCGATTACGCACGCAATCGGCCGATTGTTGCATTCTGCATATGCGTAGGCATCACAGTGCGTGTGCACGAACTGGCCACTGAGATAGGAACTGTGGGCCTGATTCAGACCCGCTCACGAGTGCACAGCGCTCACAAGCAGGTCGATGGCCGGGCAGTGCACATGCACGGCGCGCGCACTGCGCGTGCGCAAGCCCCGTAGCGAGTGAATTTTCACTCGCTGCGGGACTCACTACAAGACGGGGCAGCTGTAGATTGTGATTGACAGCTCGCCCCATTTTGTAGGCGTGCAGGGGGGTGGCTGGACAAACGGAGGCATTCTTGAAGGAATACCTGCAGTTTGTGGGTGGGCCTACTGACATCACCAATGATGTTAGTAGTGAACTTTCTGCTCTATTAGAGCAGGAAGTTCACTGGGGCTTGCGGTGGACAAGACCCTACAACAAGGGTCTCGTTGCATGCCCGATAGTCGCGATAATCGCGACTATCGCCAGGCCGCCCGCTAAAGCCATGGGTGGTCACCCACAGCTTAGCGAGTGGCCTGGAGGCAGGTGAAAAAAAAAACCATCCCGCCCTGATTCAGAGCGAGTGCTCACAAATAGCGAGGGCCTCTGAATCAGGGCCAGTGATCGCAGTGTGATTGACAGGCAGTGCCGTTTGTGGGAGGTGACGGGGGGATAGTTGGCGAAACGCAGGCATCCCAGTGTATTTGAGTGGCGTTGTATGGGCATGTATAAATTACCCACTGCGATGCCATACGCAGCCTCAGTACTCCTAGCGTGCGACGAGGTTAGCAATTTCTGAGTAAGGTCAGAGCTTGTGCAAGTGTGCTTGAGGCTGTGATTGTACCGATGGTTTTGCAGTTTGATAAACATTACGGATGTGTGTAAGGTAAAGTGGGCGTCCTTATGTTGTGCTGCGACAGCATAGCAATTGCAATGGATTAGAATACTATCGCAGTGTGACCACGTGCGTAATCGCTATTGCAATTGCACTTGCGTTCGGTCATGAATCAGGCTCTGAATCTGATTAATGTGCTTGGTTGATGTCTGCACCTAGTTATCGTGGTTATTGCACATACACATATTGATCCTCATTGTGAGTCGCATGTAACGCGGTTGCAATTTCGGTCGCTGCCAACAAAAGGAAGTCCTATGTGATCGTCTTCCTGTATTCTGAATTGGACAAATCTATATCACAAGCTACAACTGCATTTCAGGAATTGCATTCAAGTTACAATCAGGCCCATTATGGTTACTGTACATAGACATACAGATGTGTCCTCACATATCATTGCTGCAGTTGCGCCATACAACCCTTCTCGGTGCGCCAGGTCCCGTGCGACTCTGCTAGCACTGGACGTCTTTTTGCGCCTTCTTTGCCGATAATGTGGCAATGCGATGTGACTAGAATGTACCAGGAGACTGGTTCCAGTCAACAGACAGACAATAATTAGATAGACAATGTCTAGATAGAGAACAGATATTAGACAGGCAATAGGCCAACAGGGACAAAAAGTCGACAAGGTCAAAACGTCGACCCCCCCCCCCCCCCCGATTTCTCGGAGTGCCAAGCCCAGTGTCTGTGTTTGTTGACACAGATTTATTATCCTCACAAGTCGGCAGGTGGTGGCCACTCTACTGTAAGTAAGCTTAGGCTTACTCAAATGGCCAATATCGGAAACATCACAGCCAATGGTCGCAATGCTGAACCGATTTTGCGTCTTCAGATGTAGACGTCAGGTGCTACCTTGAGGCGCTTTTTTCCTCCTTCAGATGCCTCCTGATGCATTAGTATATATATATATGCAGACAGCGTATCCGTCCAAAGACACAGCTGCTGTTTGCATAAGCGTGCAACTCTGAATGAGGCCCTTATACGTAACATGGTTATTGCACATAGACATATTGCGGTTACTGCTCATAACCATCCATTCTGCGGGTTATTGCCTTACTATTCCAGCAATTGTAGCTGAAAACGACTTGACCCCAACCAGATTGGAATGAAGGCAGATGGTTATGAGAGAACACATGGAGCACATTTGGCAGATTGCCTTGTGAAATCGGCATGTGGGTGATCAGATCTACATTGTAGATGTCATCAGGTCACTGGAATCTGACTAATAAGAGGTGGAGGCTTGCAATACAAGTTGTCAACTTCCAATATGAATTGGATTCATGAGGTTTATTTATTGATTGAAGTGGGCCCCTCCTGGCACCTCTGCCCACTAAATACCAGGGTGATACTCTCAAGCTCTTGTGGCACTACAAGTTCTAGCATACACATGTGCACAGTGCACATTCAGGGGCACACTTACGAGGCTCTTCTGTAGCCCAGACACCACCCAAGGGTGCTGAAAACTAATGGATAACTTCCCCCTCATGCAGGAGAAGGGGTTGACATCACATATCGATATATCACAATCGAGACATGATGTGACTGTTTCCCGTCAGCGTGCACATTCAGCGTTCAATGCACATGGTGTTTGTATCTTCTGTATACGGTAAGCTGATTGTCTACTTACTTGTCCCTGGTGAAATTTTACATTTAAAATGGAAATGTTGGATAAATTTTTCCAATTTTAAAGTATTCTTCAATGCCATAACTTCAGAGGTTTCTGTCCCGGCTGATATTCCGTACACAGCGAAAATATTTTACCAATTTAGAGGAAGTCTTGTACACACACCTTCGGCACATAAGATCCGCCACTTGCGTACAAAAGATGAAACAGCGGGAACATCTGTTGCACATCGAACATCTCATGAAACCCTATGCTGTCTCAGAATGTTTGTCTCACCTCTTGCTAGGATATATTAGTCCTAAGTTCTATACAGTGCCTAAAACTAGAGATGTGCGCTGACCCCTGTGTTTTGGTTTTGGATCTGTATCTCCTCGTGTTTTGGATCTGGATAGGTTTTACCAAAACCGCCCTTCCATGTTTTGTTTTTTGGTTTTGGATCTGTATTTTTTTTTTCAAAATCATAAAAACAGCTAAAATCACATAATTTGGGCCTGTTTTTGTTCATACAGTGTTATTAACCTCTATAACATTAATTTCCACACGTTTCCAGTCAATTTTGACCACCTCACAGCTCACAATATTGTTTTCATCCGGTGTAGGCCCAAAATTTACACCAAGCTAGCTGGCTGACAAAACTAAGCGACAACAGTGGGCAGCACAAACACATGGCAGTTCAACTTCCAACATGGCACATCAGGAAACAAATGTTTTCATTATTCCAGAGAGGCCTGAGGGAGTTGAAGTATGTATGTATTTGAACTAGGGGTGTGCACCGGCCACTTTTCGTGTTTTGTGTTTTGGTTTTGGATCTGGATCTTTCTTCGTGTTTTGGATCTGGATTGGTTTTGCCAAAACCACCCTTCCGTGTTTTGGGTTCTGGGTTTTGTGTTTTGGATCTGTATTTTTTTGAAAAAAAGCATAAAAACAGCTAAAATCACAGAATTTGTAGGTTTTTCTGCTCCTATGCTATTATTAACCTCAATAACCTTAATTTCCACTCATTTCCAGTCTATTCTGAACACCTCACACCTCACAATAGTGTTTTTATGTCCAAAAGGTTGCACCGAGGTAGCTGGATGACTATGCTAAGCGACACGAGTGGGCGGCACAAACACGTGACCCATCTAGGAGTGACACTGCAGTGGCAGACAGGATGGCAGTTAGAAAAACTAGGCCCCAAACTGTACATAATGCAAAGAAAAAAAGAGGTGCAAGATGGAATTGTCCTTGGGCCCTCCCACCCACCCTTATGTTGTATAAACAGGACATGCACACTTTAACAAATCAATCATTTCAGCGCCAGGGTCTGCCACACAACTGTGGCTGAAATGATTGGTTCGTTTGGGCCCCCACAAAACAAGCTGGCAATTAATGTGTCCCTGCACAAACTGGCTCTACGGAGGCAAGATGTCATCCTCATCCTCCTCATCCACCGATTCCTCACCCTCTTCAGTGTGTACATCCTCATCCTCACAAAGTATTAACTCGTCCCCACTTGAATCCACCACCACAGGTCCCTCTGTACGTTCTGGAGGCTGGTCTCCCTGGAAGAGCTGATAATTCATTTTGATGAACATCATCTTCTCCACATTCTGTGGAAGCAACCTCCTACGCCTTTCGCTGACAAGGTTCCCGGCTGCACTAAACACTCTTTCGGAGTACACACTGGAGGGGGGGCAACTCAGGTAAAATAGAGCCAGTTTGTACAGGGGCCTCCAAATTGCCTCTTTTTCCTGCCAGTACAGGTATGGACTGTCTGACATGCCTACTTGGATGCTGTCACCGATGTAATCCTCCACCATTCTGTCAATGGTGACAGTATCATATGCAGTGACAGTAGACATGTCAGAAATTGTTGCCAGGTCCTTCAGTCCGGACCAGATGTCCAAACTTGGTCCTGCCTGCCCTGCATCACCGCCAGCGGGTTGCTTAGGATACCTAAGTTTTTTCCTGGCAGCCCCAGTTGCGGGAGAAAATGAAGAAGGAGCCGTTGACGTGTCACGTTCCGCTTCAGCTGACAGTGTGTTCACCAGCAGGTCTTTGCACCTCTGCAGGCTTGTGTCGGCCGGAAAGAGAGACACCACATAGGCTTTAAACCTAGGATCGAGCACGGTGGCCAAAATGTAGTGGTCTGATTTCAACAGATTGACCACCCTGGAATCCTGGCAAAGCGAATGAAGGGCTTCATCCACAAGTCCCACATGCCGAGCGGAATCGCTCCGTCTTAGCTCCTCCTTCACTTTCTCCAGCTGCTTCTGCAAAAGCCTGATGAGGGGAATGACCTGACTCAAGCTGGCAGTGTCTGAACTGACTTCACGTGTGGCAAGTTCGAAGGGCTGAAGAACCTTGCACAACACGGAAATCATTCTCCACTGCGCTTGAGTCAGGTGCATACCCCCTCCTTTGCCTATGTCATAGGTGGATGTATAGGCTTGTATGGCCTTTTGCTGCTCCTCCATCCTCTGAAGCATATAGAGGGTTGAGTTCCACCGCGTCACAACCTCTTGCTTCAGGTGATGGCGGGGCAGGTTCAAGAGTGTTTGCTGGCGCTCCAGTCTTCGGCACGCAGTCGCTGAATGGCGAAAGTGGCCAGAAATTTTTCGGGCCACCCAAAGCGTCTCCTGCACGCCCCTGTCGCTTTTCAGAAAATTCTGCACCACCAAGTTTATTGTGTGAGCAAAACATGGGACGTGCTGGAATTTGCCCAGATGTAATGCCCGCACAATATTGGTGGCGTTGTCAGATATCACAAATCCCCAGGAGAGTCTAAGTGGGGTAAGCCACTGGGCGATGATTTCCCTCAGTTTCTCTAAGAGGTTGTCGGCGGTGTGCCTCTTACTGAAACCGGTGATACACAGCGTAGCCTGCCTTGTAACGAGCTGGCGTTTCTGAGATGCTGCTACTGGTGACGCTGCTGCTGTTGCTGCGTAAGGTGATACATCTACCCAGTGGGCTGTCACAGTCATATAGTCCTTAGTCTGCCCTGTTCCACTTGTCCACATGTCCGTGGTTAAGTGGACATTGTGTACAACGGCATTTTTCAGGACACTGAGGACACTTTTTCTGACGTTTCTGTACAGTCTCGGTATCGCCTGCCTAGTGAAGTGGAATCTAGACGGGATTTGGAACCGGGGACACACTACCTCCATCAATTGTCTAAATCCCACTGCACTAATGGCGGATACCGGACGCACGTCTAACACCAACATAGCAGTCAAGGCCTCAGTTATACGTTTTGCTTCAGGATGACTGCTGTCGTACTTCATCCTCCTCGCTAAGGACTGTTGGAGGGTCAATTGTTTAGTAAAAGTAGTGGTGTTCCTACTTCCTCTCTGGGATGATGAACGACTCCCAGCAGCAGCAGCAACAGCAGCAGCGGCAGCAGTAGGCGTAGCAATGCAGGATCCTCCGGAGGAATCCCGGATAGGAGAGTCAGTCATGCCAGTGATATGGCCTGCAGGACTACTTCCGATCCTGACTAAGGAGGAAATTGACGAGGAGGGAGTTGACGGTGTGGTTTGCAGGCGCTTGGATACAACAGGACAACGGGATTTAGGTGTCCCTGGACTGCTTACGGTCTGAGCCAAAGTTTCTGAACTTGACAGTAACTTTTTATGAACGCGCTGCAGGTGCCGTATAAGGGAGGATGTTCCTAGGTGGTTGACGTCCCTACCCCTACTTATTTCACCTTTACATATGGTACATATGGCAAGACAGTTGTTGTCCGGATTTGGATAGAAATATTGCCAGACCAAAGAGGTGGAATGTTTGGTCTTCTGCCCAGGCATGACCGTGATGGGCTTTTTCATCCCACGGACAACAACTGTCTCCCCCGGAGCCTGATTTAAACAAACCACATCACCATCAGAATCCTCCTCGCCAACTTCCTCCTCAGCGCCAGCTACACCAGTATCCTCATCCTGTTGTACTTCAACAGTGACATCTTCAATTTGCATATCAGCAAGTGGACTGTGGGTGCTCCTTTCAGCACTTGCAGGGGGCGTGCAAATGGTGGAAAGAGCCACCTCTTCCCGTCCAGTGCTGGGAAGGTCAGGCATCGCAACCACCACCACACTTGGACTCTCCTTGGGGATTTGTGATATCTTCTTAGAAAGCACAGTTCTTCGCTGTGCTTTTGCCAGCTTAACTCTTTTGATTTTTTTAGTGGGAGGAGTGCTTCCATCGTCATGTGAAGCTGAACCACTAGTCATGAACATACTAGGGATCGACCTTAGCCGTTCCTTGCCACTCCGTGTCGTAAATGGCATATTGGCAAGTTTACGTTTCTCTTCAGCTGATTTAAATGTCTTTTTCAAGGTCATTTTCCTGAACTTTGCCATTTGGGATTGTATGTGCCCTCTACTATGACATTGGGCATCGGCCTTGGCAGACGACGTTGATGGCATGTTATCGTCTATGTCATGACTAGTGGCAGCAGCTTCAGCACTAGGAGGAAGTGGTTCTTGATCTTTCTCTATTTTATTTTTATCGGAGAAAGTTTGGTCCTCCATTTATGTTATATCGATTTGATATATACGTGCGGCTAAACACAGAAAATAATTTTTTTTTTGGTTTGGACTGGAGTGTACTTTGTGGGTTACAGCACCCTTTAACGGTCAAGCCAGCCGGCCCTTTACTTATGACACAGGCGCACTCTTGGCACTACTTTGTTGATGCACGTGCGGCTACTGCGCACACAATTCACAAACACAGAAAATAATTTTTTTTTGGTTTGGACTGGAGTGTACTTTGGGGGTTACAGCACCCTTTAACGGTCAAGCCAGCCGGCCCTTTACTTATGACACAGGCGCACGCTTGGCACTACTTTGTTGATGCACGTGCGGCTACTGCGCACACAATTCACAAACACAGAAAATAATTTTTTTTTGGTTTGGACTGGAGTGTACTTTCGGGGGTTACAGCACCCTTTAACGGTCAAGCCAGCCGGCCCTTTACTTATGACACAGGCGCACGCTTGGCACTACTTTGTTGATGCACGTGCGGCTACTGCGCACACAATTCACAAACACAGAAAATAATATTTTTTTTGGTTTGGACTGGAGTGTACTTTCGGGGGTTACAGCACCCTTAACGGTAAAGCCAGCCGGCCCTTTACTTATGACACAGGCGCACGCTTGGCACTACTTTGTTGATGCACGTGCGGCTACTGCGCACACAATTCACAAACACAGAAAATAATTTTTTTTTTGGTTTGGACTGGAGTGTACTTTCGGGGGTTACAGCACCCTTAACGGTCAAGCCAGCCGGCCCTTTACTTATGACACAGGCGCACGCTTGGCACTACTTTGTTGATGCACGTGCGGCTACTGCGCACACAATTCACAAACACAGAAAATAATTTTTTTTTGGTTAGGACTGGAGTGTACTTTCGGGGGTTACAGCACCCTTTAACGGTCAAGCCAGCCGGCCCTTTACTTATGACACAGGCGCACGCTTGGCACTACTTTGTTGATGCACGTGCGGCTACTGCGCACACAATTCACAAACACAGAAAATAATTTTTTTTTTGGTTTGGACTGGAGTGTACTTTCGGGGGTTACAGCACCCTTAACGGTCAAGCCAGCCGGCCCTTTACTTATGACACAGGCGCACGCTTGGCACTACTTTGTTGATGCACGTGCGGCTACTGCGCACACAATTCACAAACACAGAAAATAATTTTTTTTTTGGTTTGGACTGGAGTGTACTTGGGGGTTACAGCACCCTTTAACGGTCAAGCCAGCCGGCCCTTTACTTATGACACAGGCGCACGCTTGGCACTACTTTGTTGATGCACGTGCGACTACTGCGCACACAATTCACAAACACAGAAAATAATATTTTTTTTGGTTTGGACTGGAGTGTACTTTCGGGGGTTACAGCACCCTTAACGGTCAAGCCAGCCGGCCCTTTACTTATGACACAGGCGCACGCTTGGCACTACTTTGTTGATGCACGTGCGGCTACTGCGCACACAATTCACAAACACAGAAAATAATTTTTTTTTGGTTAGGACTGGAGTGTACTTTCGGGGGTTACAGCACCCTTTAACGGTCAAGCCAGCCGGCCCTTTACTTATGACACAGGCGCACGCTTGGCACTACTTTGTTGATGCACGTGCGGCTACTGCGCACACAATTCACAAACACAGAAAATAATTTTTTTTTTGGTTTGGACTGGAGTGTACTTTCGGGGGTTACAGCACCCTTAACGGTCAAGCCAGCCGGCCCTTTACTTATGACACAGGCGCACGCTTGGCACTACTTTGTTGATGCACGTGCGGCTACTGCGCACACAATTCACAAACACAGAAAATAATTTTTTTTTTGGTTTGGACTGGAGTGTACTTGGGGGTTACAGCACCCTTTAACGGTCAAGCCAGCCGGCCCTTTACTTATGACACAGGCGCACGCTTGGCACTACTTTGTTGATGCACGTGCGACTACTGCGCACACAATTCACAAACACAGAAAATAATATTTTTTTTGGTTTGGACTGGAGTGTACTTTCGGGGGTTACAGCACCCTTAACGGTCAAGCCAGCCGGCCCTTTACTTATGACACAGGCGCACGCTTGGCACTACTTTGTTGATGCACGTGCGGCTACTGCGCACACAATTCACAAACACAGAAAATAATTTTTTTTTTGGTTTGGACTGGAGTGTACTTTCGGGGGTTACAGCACCCTTAACGGTCAAGCCAGCCGGCCCTTTACTTATGACACAGGCGCACGCTTGGCACTACTTTGTTGATGCACGTGCGACTACTGCGCACACAATTCACAAACACAGAAAATAATATTTTTTTTGGTTTGGACTGGAGTGTACTTTCGGGGGTTACAGCACCCTTAACGGTCAAGCCAGCCGGCCCTTTACTTATGACACAGGCGCACGCTTGGCACTACTTTGTTGATGCACGTGCGGCTACTGCGCACACAATTCACAAACACAGAAAATAATTTTTTTTTTGGTTTGGACTGGAGTGTACTTTCGGGGGTTACAGCACCCTTAACGGTCAAGCCAGCCGGCCCTTTACTTATGACACAGGCGCACGCTTGGCACTACTTTGTTGATGCACGTGCGACTACTGCGCACACAATTCACAAACACAGAAAATAATATTTTTTTTGGTTTGGACTGGAGTGTACTTTCGGGGGTTACAGCACCCTTAACGGTCAAGCCAGCCGGCCCTTTACTTATGACACAGGCGCACGCTTGGCACTACTTTGTTGATGCACGTGCGGCTACTGCGCACACAATTCACAAACACAGAAAATAATTTTTTTTTTGGTTTGGACTGGAGTGTACTTTCGGGGGTTACAGCACCCTTAACGGTCAAGCCAGCCGGCCCTTTACTTATGACACAGGCGCACGCTTGGCACTACTTTGTTGATGCACGTGCGGCTACTGCGCACACAATTCACAAACACAGAAAATAATTTTTTTTTTGGTTTGGACTGGAGTGTACTTTCGGGGGTTACAGCACCCTTAACGGTCAAGCCAGCCGGCCCTTTACTTATGACACAGGCGCACGCTTGGCACTACTTTGTTGATGCACGTGCGGCTACTGCGCACACAATTCACAAACACAGAAAATATATTATTTTTTTAGCACTTGGGGGGAGCACCCCTGATGGACAGAGCACCCCCTGGACAACACTACAGCACTCCTTTAGGACTGGGACACTGCACAGGACTTTGGAGTGGACACAGCCCCTATGGAGAACTGACTGCACAACACAGTCCAGCCAGCCCCTATGGACTTTGAAGTAGTGGACACAGCCCCTATTAACAACAGCAGCACAGCACAACACAGCCAGCCCCTATGGACTTTGAAGTAGTGGACAACAGCAGCACTACACTACACTACACTACACAGCCCTAACTCCCACCCTCCCTCTTCACTGTCCACAGCCGAGTGAGAAAATGGCGCCGACGTGTGTACCTTATATAGGATCCAAAACCCGCGAGACTCGGAAGGCGGGAAGATGACGTTTTGCCTCGATTTCAGATCCGAGTCAGGCGGGAAAAGTCGAGCCTGACTCGGATCGGACTCGGATCGGGGGGGCTCGGGGGGGTTCGGATTTCAGAAATCCGAACCCGCTCACCCCTAATTTGAACAGGGACAGAAAGGGTTGATTGGTAGTAAATTTAATAAAAAATTTTGATTCCAAAGTAAATTTATGAGGGAGGGGAGAAGGGGAAGCATTTACAAAAATATTTTACTCATTTACATCAGTCCTTGCCCCAGAAAAATCATTGCGTGCCATGCCTGCTGCTGCTGGGAGTGGATTTTCATCCCAGAAGGGGACAAGGAAGACTACTAGTAGTGCATTCCAAAAAAATGACTGTTAAATAATCCTTTGCAAATATTCCACTTGAAACTTTTTCCCAACCTGTACAGGGACATTAAAAAACATAGTTAGTTAATGGCCTTCAAACTGCCATTGTACCCACTATCCACTTAACCAGCACAGATGGACAAGTGGAACAGAGCAAATGCAAGATTTCTGATTTAAAGTTAAAGTCTTAAATTGTGTCTTTCTTGAGAATCCTGCCCCTGCTTCTGCTGTTAGGAGTGGATTTCATCCCAGAAGGGGACCAGGAAGAGTGCTTTCCAAAACAATTGACTGTTATATAATCCTTTTCCAAGATTCCACTTGAAACATTTTCCCAACCTGTACAGGGACATTAAAAAACAAAGTTAGTTAGTGGCCTCCAAACTACCATTGTACCCACTGTCCACTTAACCACCACAGATATGTGGACAAGCGGAACAGAGCAAATGCAAGATTTCAGATTTAAGGTTTAAGTCTTACGTTGTGTCTTCCTTGAGAATCCTTGAGCACCATGGCTGGTGCTGGGAGCGGATTTTCATCCCAGAAGGGATGAAGATATTCTTTCTTCTTCCCAATTTACAGAGATGTAAAGAGCTGTTGATAAGCAAATTGTCAGCTCAAGTGGCACATGGTGCAGCGATGGCTTATCCTTCAGTATCTCCAGCAAGTACATCTGCTAAGAAAAAAGTAAACTTTCAAAACACCCACTGGTGATGCAGATGAGTCAACACAACCAAGTTTTGACATCTGGTCTGGTCAGAATTGCCTACAAATTATGACACCTCTACCGTGACTCCATCTGATACGGTCACCATTCAAAGAATGGTTGAGGTTTATTTAAAACATTTTAATGATAGATTCCAAATAGGCATTTCAGACAGTCCGTTTTCAGAACAGCCGAGAACCTTGTCAGTGATCGGCCTATGAGGCTACTTCCCAAAATGTGGAAAAGATGATGTTCATCAAAATTAATTACAAATTCCACAAGGAAGACCTTTACCAGCAATGAAGTTAAAAATATACAGAGGCACCTATAATGGTGGTTTTCAGTGGGGACAAATTAATATTGTGTGAAGAAGAGGATGTACACACTGATGGGGATGATGATGATGGTATTTGATGGATGCACTGCAGATGACGTAACATGGTGAAGTTCTTAGATGGTTAAGGTCCCTATCTCGATTCTCTACTAATTTTGGCTTTACAAATGTTACAGATGCCTTCACAACTGTTGTCAAGATTTGGGTTAAAATAATTCCACACCCAAGATGTGGATTTTCTGGTCTTATGCCAATGCATCACCCCAGCCAACAACCCCAGCATAGCCGCATTTGGGTGATTTTCTCGTTTTTCATCTCTCAAATAACTTCAATTCTCCTTTATTTGTCATTGACAGCACAAGTGATGCCAACAAAAAAACAATACAACACATACCATATAGTAAGACAGGTAGCAAAATTAGACTGTAATACAGCACCATATACAGTAACTATTTAAGCTAACCGTTTAACATACGCATGGATGCAGGAAAAAAACTATTGTGCAAACGCTTTGTGCGAGTGCGCAACACTCTAAAACACCTATTTGATGGCAATTTCTCAAAAAGAACGTGATTAGGATGGCTGGAATCTGCTAAGATAGAACTAGTTTTCTTCCGGAGCCTTTTATCATATATCTCTTGTGTGCGCGGTAGCACCACTCCAATGATTTTACTATCTGTTCCAACCACCCTATTCAACGCCCTCCGCTCAGCCACAGTACAGTTCCCGTACCAAGCAACACTACCATAAGTCAAAACACTTTCCACAATGCTACAGTAAAAATTTAAAAGGGTTCCCCTACTCACGCACACACAGATCGCAAGCAGCGCAGAAAAAACAAACAGTGGTGCACCTTCTTAACCAAGAATTTACTAATAAGTGAGTTTAGGTGAAATTGAGTTTTCCGATGGTGAAGCAGATCGAGATATCTCCCCTGAGTAGCAAGTTTAGATGACATTACTCACCCGAGATTGCTGTGTCTTCTCACTGCAAAACTCTCCCGAGCAAGCAGCCTGCTCATATCAGTGAGATATGGGAAGGCTGCTTGTGTGTTGTACCTGTAAAAAACGGGTTCAATGTTTTACAAAAATGACTTAGGGTCCCCCCCCCCAAAAGCATAACCAGCCCCGGAGTGGTCAGCCAGTCCAGGTTCCAAAAATTATGGGGAACAAATCGAGTAGGGTTCCACCGTAATTTAGGAACCAGATGCTGATTGGTTCTGGCTCCTGACTCACTGGCCAGCCTATGTGGGAACTGTCAGGAGTCAGAGCCAATCAGCATCCACTCTACAGTTAGCGGCCACTGATTGGCTGGCGGCTCGTGACAGTTCACACTGAACAGTCAGGAGCCAGTTAGCAGTGTATGTGGACACACACACACAGCTCATATGGTAAGTATATGGATCGGGTGCTGGTTTGTTTATTTGCAAAGACCCCCCTGGATGCTACAGAGACCAGCACGAGGATGAAGGTGAGAATAGGATCTTTTTTGCAGGTACATCCAAACGGATTTCTACATGAGACAAGGGGACGTGAACATCTGGCAGCAGGTGTGAATGGGATAGGTTTATGTAATAAAATGTTACTGTATACAGCAGGGGTTACCAACCACGGTCCTCAAGGCACGCTAACAGTCCAGGCTTTAAGGATAGCCATTCTTGAGCACAGGTGACTTAATTAGTACCTTAGTTATTTTGATTTAACCATCTGTGCTTTAGCATGGATATCACTAAAACCAGGACAGTTAGTGTGCCTTGAGGACAGAGGTTGGGAATCACTGGTATACAGTGTGTGTGTGTTGTGTCTTTATTTATTTTACAGTGTAGGTACGGGTGCCAGCTGCCTGCTGGCATGTGTAGTTCCACAAGTGCTCAAGGGTAGTTCCACTGTAAAATAACAAACCATGTGGCTACTGCGCTAGGTGGAGATTGATACCAAACATCTATATAAATATAAATATAAATAAATCCTAGATTCTGCTCTCTAATGAAATGAACAGGAGACTTGGTAAATAAAAATCTCTATTTAATAACCAATAAATACACATATAATATCAAAAATGATCACAATCTAATAACAAGCGATAGTTGTAACTATATATCTAGATATCAATGATATAGTGATATGCCAGTACTGATTGAGTGGCAAATCTAATGGAAGTGAGTATCAACTAGATAGGGATCACAATTATAAATAAATATGCAATAAAAATAAATAAATGGTGAAAGGATGCTGGCGTCACAGCACCAATTCATAAAAGTGTAAGAAATAGCTCTGTCTCTAAGTAACCAATATATAATACTATGAGCGTGGCCACGCTACTATTATACATACGGTCCCATGGAAGATCTACAGAGTCACAGCAGGTAATATCCAAATAGATATACATGTGGATCTCACGGGATGCGGTAGTGCAAACCGTGAGCACTAAGTAATACGCTATCCTATTCCTCCAGCAGATGCTGCGGACAGACAGTTGGTCGGCAAGTCACCGCTATGTGTGTGATGTGGAGGGCTTGCTGGGCAATAAGTCCTCCAGTGGCTCCTAGCCCAAACATGTCTGTAGTATAGCGGCTCCGGCCGCTGAGTAAAAAACAATAGTTTACTACTATTTAAAACTTTATTAACCTCTTACCCACAGCCCAGGGATGCGGGGAAGAGCCCTAGGCTTCAGACCAAGCCTGGGGTTTCGGTAGAGGGGGTACCCCTTCTTGGGGGTCCCCACCTCCTCTGAGATCCCCAGCTTGACCTGACTGACTTGGGGTGTTAATGCTTTGGCCATGGAGCCCTGGTGATAGGGTCTCCTGGCTGCGGCATTACACCCCGGTCTGTTTGGGTTCGGTGCTGTTTTTAAATATATCGGGGGACCCCTATGAAATTTTTTCCCCCTATATTTAAAACTAGGGCTGGTCCTGCAGCCACATGCTGGTTCCTAAATTATGGTGGAAACTTACTCGTTTTGTTCCCCATAATTTTTGGAACCAGGACTGGCTGACCAGTACGGTGCTGGTTATGCTTTTGGGGGGGACCCTACGTCATTTTTTTTTTAAAAAAATGTAACCCTATTTTTAATATTTACTGGCAGAAACATACACAAATTACACTGATCTGTGTATGTTTCTTGCAAACTCGCAGCTCCGGAGTTGAGTGTTTAAAACTTAAATTTGGCAGAGAGTTTGCTGTTATCTTACTCGAGATTGTCATCTTGATTCTTGGTAAATTTGTGAGCTATATATTTTATACAGTAAATACACTCAACTCCTCTGTTATAATAACCTAGACAGCTGTGAAATTCATTATTACTCAAGGATTCATTTGAATTCCACAACAAACAATGAAAAGGAATCACAGTTCCTTTTTGTAGGAGTGGGAGGGAGAGGGGTTCAGCACCAATGTAAATGTTTATATCTCTTTGCTTGTCACTTATCAGAACCGTTCTACCGGTTTCAAAAAGATTCCTTTCTGCTTCCCATTGTATCTGCTGCAAGAAAAGCAAAGGAAATTCACAATCGCTCGTAATGTGTCACCAAAGGAGATGAAAGATGTTTCATGTCTATGAAGATTTGAACACCTCTGGCTACAAATGCCTCCATTATTGAGGTATGAATTGTTCGGGGAATTTTAAAACGTTGCTGAAAATTGAGACGCATACGGATGTAATTGTTCTGCTTCCAGAATGCCGAAACAAATAGTATTCCTTTATTTTAAGCAAGTGTACTAAATCAACTGAAGAATAATTGTTCTGGAGAGTATGCCAAACGAGTGAACATTTAGTTTAAACATTCCCTAATGTAATCTGAATTGATGAGGCTTCCGAGCCACGCGATGGAAATGATCATGATATGTCACTCTTCATTCCTCCAAATTGCCTGCCATTTAGATTTGTCATTGTGCAAGTGTTAATTCCATTTCAAGTATGTTACCGAGTCACAATGAGTGCATTATAGCTGTAGTGTTTATTTTTATACTTATATGAGATGATTCGTTAGAGGAAAATAAATTATAATCTTACAAACTGCAGTTCAAGGGGTTTACAAAGAACTTCATATCCAATTTAATAAATGTTTTAATGTGTATTTCTACCGAAGACTGATGCACACTTTAAATTGCTTAAAGGGGCCTATCCATTACACGACTTTACACCAGGAGGTTTTGGTCTATTGTTCACAAAGCTGGTTAATGGGTAGCCAGCAATGACCAGCCATGCACGTGCACGCTGGGCCCTTGCCAACCCCAACTATCTACTGAACATGCCCGTCAACCTGACGACGCTCATCAGGTTTGGCATGTTCAGAGATAGGAGGTTGGACTCCTACACAGAATGACATTCAGTGAACGCCGTTCAGTGCTGGCACCGCACCTCGGCGACCTGAAGGTCTGAACGCTAGATGTTCAGTCTTTCAGGTCACCTAGTGGATAGGCCCCTTAAGAATTGTGCACAGACTATTCGCTAGAATGAAGGACAGGACAAGTCGTTTGCGGGTGGTGACATGGGTTGGTCAATGGAAACGGGGGAGTGGTGGTGCGAAATCAGATGTGTCTGAGCATCTAAACGCCGTTCCAGAAGCATGCATAATTAAGACGCGGCGTCATAATACACATCACATGGTTGAATTACACACTGAAGCACTCGCAGTGCTTGCGGTAGGGTATGGTCAGCCACAAGTGCTGCGTATGGATCAGATGTTACTCGATGTTACCGATTGTTGCATACACTTCCTGCAGATGACGTGTATCACTAGGGGAAAGTGGGCATCTTTATACACACCTTGATGGCACGCCAAGACATAGTGGTCGTGCTAATGCCTTGCTGTGCAATCGCGCCATACTTTGGCTGCGTGCGAATGCATCTAGAGAGGGGGTCTGAATCGGGCTGTTGGTCCCATGGTACAGCCAACTAGTTATATACAGTATTTCCCATCAAATAATAAATATTTGCATGTAATTGTTAATTTAAGCGTTTCATGAAGAATGACAAATCAGGAGCATTGTAGAAGGATTTATTAGTCAGCATTCTCCAAGTGGCTTCCAATCCTCTAGAGGATATTTGTACATAGGCTGACAGGCTGACAATGGGCCTGATTCAGACCCACTCACAAGCGGCTGTCCGCTCGCAAGTGGGTCGATGTTATGGACTGAGCATGCGCACGATGGAGGGAGCTCCGTCGTGCGCATGCGCCAGACGCGACGAGCGAAGGAAAGTCCTTCGCTCGTTGTGTCTGATCAAAGGGGGCGTGCTGTCTATGTTGATTGACAGCACACCCCCTTTGGTAGGCGTGCCGGGGGCGTGCCTCCCTGACGGGGGCGTTCCCACGGGAACGCCTCCCGTCAGAAGCTGGCCCACTGACATCACTAGTGATGTCAGTGGGAGTGATTTTGGCTCTGATAGAGCCAAAATCACTCCGGAGCTTGCGGTTGAAAACCTCAACCGCAGGCTCCGGCTCGCAATTTCGATGGTCGCGATGGTCTCGACAATCGCGGCCATCAAAATGCACGCTCGTATAGCCTGTGGGTGGTGACCCACAGCTATACGAGCGTCCAGAAGGACGCTCCATTTTCATGGAGGCCGGCCCTCATTCAGAGCGTGCGCTCTGCTCAGAGCGTACGGCTCTGAATGAGGGCCTATATCTATAGTGCATAGCCAGCTATTGTCAGGGAGATCAGTCAGCTCTCTCAGCTTCAGGATAAAAATGGTGATATCATTCAGAAACTGCATGACTGGTTGCAGATACTTATCCAGGTATTGGGAATCTCTATATAATAATGAGCCTCTGGCTGATGTGATAGGCCTACCTGATTTTTTATATATACATAATTTAAATATAAGTGTTTCGAATGCCTCAACATTGTATCCAAAGAAGCTTACTATCTAATATCCAGTGATCATGCCAGGGGTGTATCTATAATGGATGCAGGGTGTGCAGGGAACACGGGCCCCTGGGTCCAGGATGGCCCCACACTCTACACCTTGCACCCATAATATTACTTACCTCTCCGGAGTCCCACGTCGGCGCGGGGGTCCGGCGCTATAAAACAACTGGAAAATGGTCGCGGCGGCCATTTTCCCATTGTTTGCGCATGCACAGTACAGGGAAAATGGCCGCCACGGCCATTTTCCCGGTGACCTGTGCAGACACTATAGACTCTTGGCACACTCTAGTGCCCAAAGTCTATAACTCCGGCACTGGCCACGCACAGCTCAGTGTGCTGCCGGCCACCAGGCAGAGAGGAGGGGGCCCGTGTCAGAGACTGCACACGGGCCCCCTCCTCTCTAGAAATGCCCCTTCAAACACCCATGTTCATCCATGTTCCTGCTCTACCAGGTAACTGACGCTCTAATACTTAAAGTAACAATGTATATTTCAATTGCATAGTTTAGAACCTGACATTAGAGGAGGGTGTGGAGCCCATAGGCAGTGAGGTCCACTGAGGATTTCCCGTTTACCCCTTTGGACCAGTCCATCACTGCAGCCAAGTCTCTATATGCATATTGGAAGCATCCAGGCAATAGGGCAGCTGGTTCACCATGTGAGTGGTGGAATGACTCAGGAGTTAGGACAGCCAGATGCCCATGTGCATGGTGGAAGTAAACAGGAGGGTGTGGAGCCCATAGGTAGTGAGGCCCACTTACCATTTATCATTGTGGGCCAGTCCGTCCCTCCAGCCAGGTCTCTATGTGCATATTGGAAGCACACAGGAGATAGGACAGGAGATATGAGTGGTGGAAGCACCCAGGAGATAGATCATCTGGTTCCCCATGTGAGTGGTGGAAGTTCTCAGGAAATAGGAAAGCCAGGTCCCCATGTGTGTGGTGGAAAGAACTCAGGAGATAGAACTGCCAGGTCCCCATGTGTGTGGTGGAAAGCACTGAGGAGATAGGACAGTCAGGTCCCCATGTGTGAGCTGGAAAGCACTGAGGAGGTAGGACAGCCAGGTCCCTATATGTGTGAAGGAAATAGATGGACACTGCATAGAGGGCAATTGGGGGTTCTTTCTATCTACTGAGCCATGTATGATTGATGGAACACAGGGCAGCTTACAGACTAGATCCCCAAATTCATATTCCATTATAGAGGGGATGCAGGAGCCTGGCCTCTCACCCTGTGTGTATTAGTAACTGAGCAGTCTTTGAAAGACCTGCAGGTCGTTTGGTCACTGAGGGAGAGATGGATTTGTACCTGTGATGGTAGTTGGTCTTCGTAGCTCTCTAATTCTAGACCTCTCAGCTCATATAGGACTCGAGTTATTACCCTCCTGCCTTTCCCTCCCCTGAGAGTCTCACCTCCTACCACTCCCTCTGTCTGCCGGTGGTTTTGCTGTAGGTTTCTTGTGTCTCCTCTTCTGTGTCCTGATCGCAAACTCTTATGAAATGTCGAAAATAAGTATAAAAATAATTTATTGTTGATCAATAACATGAGCTGCAGCAATAATATATTGATTTAGCATTTGTTATTAGGGGTTAAGTGTTATTAGGGAATTCAATTCTGTGTGATGTGCCGCAGTGATGACTGGCCGCTCACATTGCCGTCTAATACTGTCGCCACATTGTGATAATTATCTTGCACACCCCTATAACCACCATATAGACTACATGGTGACGTGGTTAAGTGGTGAATGGATATGCTTTTATGAATAGCGATCTGCAGTGTAGATTGATAGAGTACAGCAGTGGGCGATTGAGAAGGTATTGACAGCTAAATGGTGACCAGAACCGTGGACGGAGAGCAGTGTATATATACCTCTTCCCATAATGATAAAAAGAAGTGACGTCTCACAATGTGATCGTGTCAAAGCCGATTCCGCAAAGACAATGGTTATTTTTAATCACTCCTATCTGTTATAATGCATGTCTGCCTTCTTGGGCTGTAATGACATTATGATTAAATGACACGTCCATAAAAATTGCAAATGCTGATTGTCGAAACAGCTCCTTATTAATGTTCCCAGTAACATTGAGGCTGGAAGGGAATTTATAGCACTGTGGGAACTGTTTCAAACTATAATTGGACAGAGAGCTGCATTGTTTCAAAACTTGACTAATCACTGACAGATATGTAGCTGGAGCTAATAGATGTCCACTTCCCCGACTGCGTCACACGCGGATAAAAATGGATTCTGATTTTATCTGCCAAGGTTGAGCCATTGTAGATGTGTTAGTAATTGGCAGTGACGGTGATAAAGTGCTGATGATTGATAGCAGACACTGACAGCCACTTAGCATGGTATTTTTTTTATATGTATACAGCACCTCGTCTGTGATACATATATCTGTGACTCCTATGCAATAGCTGCAGTTTCTGCTCTGCATTATACATAGTAATTAAACACCTATAATGCTCTGTATATTATACATGTCATAATGCAAAGTAATGCTTTCATTTAACAAGTACACACACACACACACACTATGTATGCTGCATGGAGAGACAAACAGACTGACAGATAGATAGATAGATAGATAGATAGATAGATAGATAGATATGAGATAGATAGATAGATAGATAGATAGATAGATAGACAGACAGATAGATAGATAGATAGATAGATAGATACTGTAGAAAGATATGAGATAGATAGATAGATAGATAGATAGATAGATAGATAGATAGATAAATATGAGATAGATAGATGGATATGAGATAGATAGATAGATAGATAGATAGATAGATAGATAGATAGATATAAATTAGTTAAATAAATATGAGATAGATAGATACTGTAGAAATATATGATATATATATAGATAGATAGATAGATAGATAGATAGATAGATAGATACTGTAGAAAGATATGAGATAGAGATAGATAGATAGATAGATAGATAGATAGATAGATAGATAGATAGATAGATAGATGATAGATAGATAGATAGATAGATAGATAGATAGATAGATAGATACTGTAGAAAGATATGAGATAGAGATAGATAGATAGATAGATAGATAGATAGATATTAGATAAATAAATATGAGATAGATAGATACTGTAGAAATATATGAGATAGATATAGATAGATAGATAGACAGACAGACAGACAGACAGACAGACAGACAGACAGACAGACAGACAGACAGACAGACAGACAGATAGATAGATAGATAGATAGATAGATAGATAGATAGATAGATAGATGGATCCTCTGCTTTACCCTCACATCTTCATTTGGTCTCTCCCAATGGACCTCCTCACCCTACCTTGTGAGTGGTCATTCGCTTGATCTGGTCTTCACTTACCGTTGTGATATTTCTGATTACTCCAATTCCCCTTCTCTGACCATCACCTTCTCTCTTTTAACTTATCCCTCTCTCCTGACTCCTTCCCCTCCTCTACCTCCTAAGGCCACCATCACTAAGTGTAACATTGAGGCTATCAACACCTTTTCTTTTTCTTCCCTGCTTGACTCGCTTCTCTCCCCTATCCTCTCTCTCTCATGCCCTGAACAAGCTGCTTCCCTATACAATGCCTCCCTTACTTCTGCTCTGGACTCTGTTGCTCTGGTAATCATTATCTGGTGCATCTGGCATTCCAGATGCACCAGATACCTGCAAAAGTGTTCACGAACTGCCGTGTGACAGTGGAGAAGGTCACGCTCTAAGGCATTTTCTCCATTTCAAATTAATGCTCTGATCCTACAGTGCTGCCATCTCCATCTCTAAACAGTCATATTTCAAGCACCTTATCTCCTCCCAATCCTCAAATCCCCAGCATCTCTTCATCACCTTGAACTCCCTCCTCTGCCCACCCCCTCCTTGCCTTCCTTCCTTGCTCTCTGCCCTTGACTTTGCTACATACTGTACATTTTAAATTTACTCCATAAGTCAGGACAGGAATTTTGCTGCCCGACAGGATGAAAATCCCAACAGAGGCAGGTGAGTATGCTTACCTCCCCTGTCTGCCCCCTAACCCTCCCTTAGTTGTACCTAACCCTAAACTCCCCTCCTAGTGCCTAACCCTAACCTCCCCTTGGGGGTGCCTAACCCTAACCCCCCCTTACTGCTTTCTAAACCTAACCCTTCCAGGGGGTGCCTAATCCTAACTTCTCCCTGGGGGTGCCTAATCTTAACCCTCCCCCCTAGGGGTGCCTAACCCTAACCACGCCCCCAAAACCTAACCCCATGTCTAACAGGATGGGTGTCCCAGACTTACCTCGTTCAGGCACGCGACGTCCTGGATTTCGGCGTCGGGATTATGATAGGCATCTGTATTTCGACACCTATCATGAATCCTTAGCCTGCATTCTGCTGTCGGGATTGTGTCCACTGATTCTCTGGAGAGTGAGGAACCTGTCTGGTAGAGATGGATGAAACCACAGAGGTTCTATTTAGTTCAGTTCACCTGAATTTTTCCATTTGAGAGATATAACTTTTGTGCCTGTCCTCGCATGCAGTGATGGTTAAAAGAACCTGCACCCTCTTTCAAGTCTGTAGTTTTACAAATAAGACATAATTAATGATAGTTTGGTTAGTGCCGTCATAAAATGTGATAAGTGCATTATCAATCATGTGACACATATGATAACAATCTGATTCCATATAAAGAAAGTAATTTGAGTGATGTTCTGGTAATGAAGTACATGTCTTTATTTGGTCATCAGAAAGTGATACATCCTCTGTATAAAATACACAAGAGCTTGTCTAAACTTAAATGAATATAAGCATTTTTTTATGAACACAATGCTATTCTGTGTTAATTAGGTCCTTCAGTTAGGGGTCAGTTTAGAATAGCCATCCAATTAGGGACCTTTGGGCCTGATTCAGAGCCGGACGCTATTTGCGCTCGCTCGTTCAGAAAAAAGGGGTGGCTATTCAAATGAACCGTTCGCTCTTTGCGGTCTGTTCACGCCTCTAGGTCTGAACGAGCGAACAAAACTTGTGGTCGTTTTTTGGAAAACTATGCCCCCTGGCCGCTCGCATCCTACGTCATGTCCGCTATTTATTAGATTAATCGAGTACATCGACCAGCGTATGAACTGCTCGCTATTCTTGTGGTTGGTTTTTCCTACCACAATCTTGCGAGCAGTTCTGACTATAAAATAACCCAGTGACGTGGTCAATGACGCTGCTGTATTAATTATGCACACCCATAAAACGCCCGTTTTGACCTTTAAGCACGCCTGCGTTCTGATCTCCACTCCCCGTTTTCAAGCACCTTCCCCTGTTACCACCAACATACGCCTCCTCCTGTCACTCAAAATAGCAGGCATTCGCTATTTAGCGAACAAACGATTTTCGGCCGCACTGACTGGTTCGCGCATACGTACTCCTTGGTGCCTCAGTTTGGCACAACAGGGCTAGACTAGCATTTCCAGTTTGAAAGCAGCAACTGGGTCACCACATCAGTGGAGGACCTGGTTTGCATCTCAAGGAGGGACCATAACTAGGCCAATTAAGGGGACGTGTTACTACCCAGGCCGCTATCCATGGGGTGGAATTCTGCCCCCATTTATGTAAATATTTATTCTCAGGGCTGGGGCGAGGTAGCACTGCTTTTTACATCACCATGCTTAATTAAATTGACTACAGTGGAACAGTAGAACAGAAGTGAGTGCAGCTTGTGCACAATTGTGTTATAGAACAGGGAGAAAGCCAAGAGTAACGATCACCAGCATTCACAGACATCGCAGATTTTCCATCTGTGCAGTTACTGTACCATGATTCTCACCAATGCCCACATTCACTCTCTTTGCAGGAGCATTTGAATAAGTGCATAATATCAAGAAAATTACTCAAACAAATTATCACAAAAAAGCATTGCTGGCTGACAGAGAAGTCAAGTGTTTGAGGTGCCGGCAAGTTGGTCTTAGGGGGAATGAGGGGTACTAAGCTAAAGCTTTAGCTTGAGAGCAGAGAAACCTTCCACCAGGGCAAATAAGAAAATGCCTCCCACCTCTCCCCCCCCCCCGAGTGACTACTAGTACTACTACTACTTTACTACTTCTACTACTCCTGTCTCAAAATTCGTATTCAAAGTCTCGAGATATTCAAGTACTCACATGCCATGTATATGGCCTTTACTCTGTAACTGAATTTGTTCTTTAATAAATTAATATTGCTTGGTCTATTGCCAGCTTCTTTATTTTGGTTTAGCACTCTCCTACAATTACACATTGCCTAAAATTCACTTGTATCGCACCGGATATAAAGGCCTCTAAAAGCCTGAAGGGCGCTGAAGCTGGGACTACCTGGAATAAGGGGAACTTTATCTTGGAAACATTTAGTTAGTGCTGACCTCTAATCACCAATCCTACTTCCAAGAATACATAGGGTGAAATGTAATCGAGTGAGAATTTAGATAATGGGAGAGTTTAGTTTAGCAGTAACCTCTGACACTTTTTAAACTCGGCCAATGTAATAGAGACCGGGAACATGGAAACTCGCCTGTTTTTAGATTAAAAAAACTCTCACGATTTAAATTCTCATCCAGATGTTTTCCCATTTTGAAGATAAAACTCGACCAATGTGAGAGGTGACTGCTAAACTGTCACTCTATTACATTTGGCCCATAAATAGCAGACATTTAATAACAGGTGTTGCTATATATTTAAATTAATATAAACTACAGTAATATAAACCTCAGTATAAAATATGCATATAAATAAGAATATTGGTATTGTACTCCTTAGACTTGAATCAAGCTTTGCCATAAAACTGTTCAATGAAACTGTAAATGGGATGTAGTATACATCCCGGCGGATGAGATGCTGGAGGCGGATATACCGCCGCCGGTATCCCGCCGCCGGGCAAAATGCAGATGCCAGTATCCCCTTACGCATCAGGATACTAGCGTCGGAATCCCAACAGCCGGCATCCCGATCGTAAGACACCGGACGCAGGTAAGTAATAGCCTACTTAGTGACTAAATAAATCCTGCAGCAATAGGAAAAAAGGGGCAGAATTGCTAACCCCACACAAACACAAGGGGAAACGAAATGTGCTGGTATATTAAAAATACAGCCAATATGTTGATAAATATATTTATGTAGAATTATCGGGTGTTAACTTCATCTACTATTAATTTGCTGATAACCACTTTTCACACGAAAATGGCTTATCACCTCTAATTAAATTCTCCCCACAGTGTGTATATTGGACCTGATTCAGTAGCGCACACAATTGCGATTCCGAATGCAGATCGAGCAATTGTTTGCCATCGCGCATGCGTGCGCACCAATTGCATTGTATTTACGGACACACAGAAGAATCCATCTCAAAGTGAGTGACAGGCTGTCAGCATTTAGGGTGGTGAAGGGGGGGTGGTCAGGAGAACGCAGGCTTGTCTGTCCGTTTGAACGCCGTTTTATGGGCGTGTATAAATTAGCCGCTGTGATTGCATACGCAGCATGAGAGCGCTCTGAGTGCGAGGAGACCTGCAGTACCTGCGGCTGGTCAGATTTGTTGTTAATGCTGCGTGATTGTCTGATGTGCATCAATGGTACCGATGTTTACACAGAGGAGCGACATTGGACGGATATGAGAAGACGGCATTGGGCGTCTTTATGTCGGCTGTGATTTGGCAAGCATTAGCATATATTAGCAATTGCGATCTGTAGGCGACTGCAGTTGCAATTGCGTACGCTACTGAATCAGGCCCATTAATCATAATTTTATAGCAGATCTATTGCTGATTTGTTCCCTAGAAATTATTGTTATACACCATCATATTCTATTATTGCAATCAAGAATTAAGAATCATTAATGTCCCAAAACAATATATAAGTGAGTGACTTTAGCCGGGTAACCCTGAAAATATATCTGTTGTCCTAATATAAAGATTGCATGTTTCCTAGTGGTCCTCTGTTGCCATAGTAACCTAGTCTTTATTTATTAAGGTAATGTACAAGTAAATAGCTCACCTCAAACTGTTCAACAATATAACGATTGTTAGAGTTCAAGGAACATTTTAAATGGCTCTTAAGGAGAGCTGCTCTGTACATTATCACAGCAGCTCCAGCACGGAATTAATGAAAAAAATGTTGACAGTATTGGAAGTGTAGTTAAAGAAATCCAGTTTGTTTAAAATAAATTTACATAAAGAAAAGAGTTTGTGTTTTTAAAGGTGCTTAGCAATCAATGCAAAAATCCAGGGACAGGTACAGTAAATATGCAATAAACCCTCATTAGACAAACCCATACTTCCAATGAATAACCACTGTAGCTCTCACTTCACTGGGGAATAGAGCTACCATCAGAATTGTAGGGCCTGGGACTGAAAAAATAGGCAGTCTACCCCCGTGTTTTTGCAAGTCCAGCCCTGCAGTGTCTCACCAGGTCCAGCCATCCCCCTTCTGTCTCTCCAGCCACCACCCCTTCTGTCTCTCCAGCCAGTACTCCCTCTGTCTCTCCAGCCATCCCCCTTCTGTCTCCCCAGCCAGCACCCCTTCTGTCTCTCCAGCCAGTACTCCCTCTGTCTCTCCAGCCAGTACTCCCTCTGTCTCTCCAGCCAGCATATCTACTTTCTTCCCAACTATAACCTTTCTGTCTCTCAAGCCCTGTGCTGTCTCCTTATCCACAGCCTGGCCCCCGTCTGTCTCTCCAGCCCTGCTTTGTCTCATCTCCAGCCATAGCCAGTCCTCGCATCCCCTTGAGACTTGTCTTCTTCTGTTGTGGCTGATCATCATGTGCAATGGATACTCTCTCTTTCAGCAGAGTGATGTAATGCGCGCTGGCTCTCAAACAAAAACTTTTTATTAAACTGCACCGGCCTGGCGGTAGGGGCAGGACGGACAGTAGGTGCGGGCACTTTATATTGCACGGTGACTGCTGTAGGAGCAAAAGGCCAGTGGGAGACGCCACAGCCCCCCCTCTAACTTTAATACACAGCGGTAGTAGTGGGTGGATGGTAGGAGCAGGCGGGCCTGGGACTCTAGTCCCGGCAGTCCCCTCCAGATGGCGGCCGTGCTGGGGAACCAACCCTTACTATAATTTACATTTGTTACCAGATCCTTTTGCATTTAGAATCCCGAACTGTAGGCCAGTGTGATGCATTTAAATAAAGTGCCTATGGCTACTATAATTTTTTTTTAATTTAAAAATCAGGGCACCAACACTTTCCCTGCCTGTGATTCTTTTTGGATACAGCAGAAACATCCTTAGAGCCTATTACTATTTGTTTAAGAAATTTTAACTTTTGAATACTAGAAAAATTGCCTTACCAAAATATATACTTCTAGTGATTTAGATATATTTGATTTTTCACAGTTATACCATGTCTCACGCAAATTGGAGCTCATGACTTCTCCAAGTATCCCATGGTCTCCTATCTAACAATGGTTAGTTAATTTATGTTACATCTACCTGTCAATGTCATGGCTCCAGCCAATGGTGACACTGATTTGATTGCTATAATATAGAATAGACTTTAGTTTTGTTTTTTTTAGTGGAATTAATTGATACTCATAAAGATTTTTCTTTTTTTGCCAAACAGCAAGAAAACGACTGTCTATGCTTAACTATAAAATCAATACCACACACAGACCATAGACTGAAGCCAGGACATTGATTCCATCCTAATGTGTAAGTATGCCCACTTTCTTACATATGTTTTCCTTTTAATAATGCATATTGTAAACTTTCCCTCTTGCTAAAAGCTCTGTCAGTCGTAGCGATCAATACAAAAAGCCAAGGTCAGGTAAATATGCAAAAATAATTCTCTTGTAGGGCCTCATTTAGAGGCAAATTTACATGTTTATGCTAAATTGGAAATATCTCAAGTGCATCCAACTCAAAAGCAGTCATACAAGTGTATACTTATGTCTAATGTTAGCACAGAAATGTGCTCTGACAAAATATAATATTAAGCTCACCCAGGGGGAGATGGGTACACATTGGGATAAATGTATTAAGCCTTGGAGAGAGATAAAGTACCAACCACTCAGCTCCTAACAGTCATTTTTCAAACATAGCCTATAAAATGACAGGAGCTGAGTGGTTGGTACTTTATCTCTCTCCAAGGCTTAATACATTTATCCCAATGTGTACACACACAGTATAATAGAGTAATATTGTTTACCCCTTTAGAATCCAAAGAGAATCTACTTTCTTGCAGTAGTTTCTCTGAGGAAATTGAGAATTCAAAGAAACATGTCAGAGTTGGTATAAGTACTTAGGACCTGAAGCATTTGAAATCTAATTTATTGTTTGGAAAAACTTAAGTTACTCAACTGCCATCATCTCCATCATAATCTCCATCATCATCACCATAATCTCCATCATCATCACCATAATCTCATTTATCATCATCATCATCATCATCATCACCATAATCTCCATCATCATCACCATAATCTCATTTATCATCATCATCATCATCATCATCATCATCATCATCATCATCATCATCATCATCATCACCATAATCTCCATCATCATCACCATAATCTCATTTATCATCATCATCATCATCATCATCATCATCATCATCATCATCATCACCATAATCTCCATCATCATCATCATCATCATCATCATCACCATAATCTCCATCATCATTATAATCACTACCATAATCTCCCTCATCATCATCACCACCATAATCTCCATCATGATCATCATCATGATCATCATCATCATCATCATAATCACCACCATAATCTCCATCATCATCATACCATACTCTTCATCATCATCACTACCATAATCTCCATCATCATCATATCATACTCCTCATCATCATCACTATCATAATCTCCATCACCTTCATACCATGCGCTCCATCATCATCACCATAATCTCCATCATCATTATAATCACTACCATAATCTCCCTCATCATCATCACCACCATAATCTCCATCATCATCATCATATTCACCACCGTAATCTCCATCATCATCATACCATACTCTTCCTCATCACCACCACCATAATCTCCATCATCATCATACCATACTCTTCATCATCATCATCATCATCATTGTCATCACCTTCATGTATCTTTGCTCCACCCCTCCAGCACCTGATATATGCTCACTAAATTGCGTACTGGGTGAATATCCTTATACTCATTTTCTGCTTGCCCACCCCATGCCAGCTCTCCAAACATAACAGGTCTATGATACATAAAAAGCTACATAAAATCATATATTATGCTTAAAAAATGGCATACATCAAGCTCTAAAGGACCAGAGTTAATTTATTATACAAATATGTGCCTAGAGATATTCTAGTGCCCTTAACCTGCCCACTAATCCCAATACCTCACCAGCCCAACACACTTGCCTTCACTCCCCCAGCTGTGAACTTTATTGAAATGCCGTACTATAAACACAATGGGCCAGATTCAGAGACGCACGCAATATGCGCACAACGCCAATGTACAAGTAGTTGAGTGATTATTTGAAACTGTGCATGCACAAATAATTCTGAATAGCTCTATTGTAAATGTGTTACAAAGTATTCGGACAAAGACGCTGTTGAGATCGGGACAAATGGTATCAGAAATGGGGTGGCAAAGTGTTGGGAGTTCCTGGGCGATGACTGGGAGGTGGCTAGTAGAAGAAAAACGTTATCTCATGGTGTGTCGCAAGCGTGTAAGTGAAAGCAGCTGGGTCGCCATTCGCACAGCCACAACCACAGTGGCCATAGTCAGCTGGAGAAACTGTACCTGCAAAATGGCTGGGGAAAGTGTTGATGGTGCACAAACTGGTGCACCCCGATGGGGTGGAAGCACACATATTATGTGACTTGACTCCCAAGCAAGCAAGAGATGTGATGATGACACTGATCGGAGCATAACACTCCATCCCTAGTTCTCATAGCAAAATATTGAGGGAGGACCCGACAGAACTGATGTATCATCTCCCCATTTCCTAGCTCTGCTCTGCTGAGCAACCATTCCCCCAAAATTGAAACTCTTCAGTGTATGTGCCAGCCCTCACTCTTGCTAAAAAGGACAGATCAGTGGCCTCGTGTGATGATGAACTGGCAGTGATGGGCCACTCTCACCTCCAGATCCATAGCCGCTGCAGCCCTCAATTACTTTTAAGCTGTGATTCCTCTGGGTTAATAGAGATATGCGTGACCTGTGTTTTGATTTTGGTTCTAATTCATCATCGTGCTTTGGTAAAACCACCCTCAAGTGTTTTGGTTCGGATTCGGTTTTGGTTTGGTTTTGAATCCCTTAAAATCAGTAAAGATGTATACAAAAAATCGATAAAACAGCTAAAATCATGGAATTTGGACCTGTTTACATGCAATCCAAAACCCGAGTTCAGTTTTAAAATCTGAAGTTCTGAAATGACTACAGAACCAAACAGGTACTCGGTCCCACTTGGAACCCCAAAGTGATTTCGAACTGGGATTCAATTCGACACGGAATCCCTAAATCCGGGTGCGTTCATACTTCAGGAAAACTGAACCGCACATCTCTATGTTCTATGGGCCTGATTCAGACCTGGACGCAATGCTGCGTTCGAACGCAGCCACCAGGGGGCCAAATATGCAAATCCCGCAATCGCACAGCAAGACATAAGGACGCCCTCTATGTCTTAGCGTGCGGCGGCAATGTCTTCGCAAGCCAGTGTAATGACGCCCACTTGTCATTACGCACATCATCACCAGGAAGTGTATATAACAATCGGTAACATTGGGAACCATCGGAGGCATACGTAGTGCTTGTGGTAGACCCTACCCTACCGTAATCACTGCGAGTGCTTCAGTAAAAAAAAAAACAGCTGACGTGTACAATGATGCAGCCTTGTAATTATAGACGCCCATAAAACTTGTTTTGCCACTCAGAAACGCCTGCGTTCGCACCACCACTCCCCCGTTTTCCAGGACCTTCCCCTTTCACCACCCACAAACGGCACATTCTGTCAGTTAAACTAGTGGGCCTTCTATGTTATCCAAGCGATCGCTTCCCGATCACTATGAGTGGCTCGAGCATACGCATTTTACCGCATACGCATGCGTAGACAGGCGACAATCGGCCATAGCGTGCGAGCGCAGTGTTGCATCTGGGTCTGAATTGGGCCCTATGTTAAAGTTGTAGTGGTGTCAAAAATGTCAATACAATAATGGAAATTGCTAGATCATTTTGTAAGGTGGGTGGGTGACTGAGATGCTAACCTGGGAAAAAAGGCAAAAGACTGAGGACTGTACAAGTGAGCCATGCCATGCCTCGTGCCACGCGGCGTTTTGCTTAATCTGCAACCTTACACCTATTCCTTTGTAACAAAAATACTTAAATCCACAGTACAGAGGACTCTATTGGGCTGTTTCTGCGTTGCATGTCCCTATCTGCGTCTTTTGCTGGTGTAAGATCTGCGACTTTATGCGAGTGTCGCTGTAAAGCGCGCACCTAGGGAACAATCGTGTGTCTGAATTTACAAGGACTGAGGCGCCCACTTTAAGGGCCTCATTCAGAGGCAGTCGGAGGATGCAAGCGGTCGCTCAGAAACTGGGCGGCCACTTGCATCCTGACCGCCCGCCTCTGTTGCGGTCGTTAGGCTGTGGGTTAACACCCACAGCTCTAACGACCGCTCGGGTGATGGTCGCAATGGTCAGAGACCATCGCGACCATCGGGGCTTACGACGAGACCCTAGGGTAGGGTCTCACTTGACGTAAGCCCCGGAGAGCTTCTGGCTCCGTTTGGGCTGCCACCCCCCGGCCCGACTTCCAAACGGGGCGAGCTGTCAATCAACATCGACAGCTCGCCCCCTTTGCTAAGAGACCCGCTACGACCAGCGCTGTCGGTCGTAGCGGGTCTCATGCATGCGCACGAGGGAGCCGGCTCCCTCGTGCGCATGCGCACTGGCAAAACATCGAGGCGGTCGTAGACCGTACGGCCGCCTCTGAATAAGGTCCTAAGTGTCTTCAGATGCTTAAACACTGATTGGTGCCTTTTTGCACGGCACCATTGGTCGCACCATAGAAATATGCACCGGCCCTATAGTAGGTGCAGATTCGCCATCGCAGCATGGCCTCCTATGTGAGTGATGAAGCGTCTTCGTATGCAACGACTATCAGCGACACACACCCATAACACTCATATAAGACGCAGCATCTCTGCCCCCCCCCAGCCACCGCCCAGGGGCTCCCACCCAATAAATGTGACTTTGGATACAGTTACAATGCAAATAAGAGGGTAAATTCCAGAATAATGGCCTGATTCTGCGATGGATGTAATGTTGATGTTTACGCAGTTTGAGCGATTATTGGTAATCTGCGCATTGCGTATGCATCAAATTTTATTATCAATGTCGCTCCCAGTGAGGATTTAGATGCAAATGCATTGACAGACAGGGATCGTTTGTGGGCAGCAACAGGGAGGTGGTGACTCAAATGCAGGTGTGTCGCGACCATTTTTGGTGCATGTCGCCATCTGTAACAGCGATCCCGTACGCAGTGAAAATGGCTCCGACATATCAGTTCTGGCGGCCATTCTTAGGGACCATGGGGTTATTCAGAAGACCGATGACTGGCTTATCTGCGGCCAATGTTGCGTCTTTGTAACGCAGTCACTTGGATTTGAAAAGCTGCCGGTGGGCGTCTCAATACAAATCTTGATATTTGCATATTTTGCACAGCCGCTGCGTAGACATTTTCGTCTCAGGTGATGTTAGCGTCCATCTCTCTGGCCCTAAGTATGAGAGTTTGGTAATCACTACCTATAGCGGAGCACTTAAGTCGCACCATGCATCCCGTGCGCACAATATAGGTGTATAAGGGCCTGATTCATTGTAGATCACTATTGCGATCACATCTGCGATTACGCACACAGGGCCCAATTCAGACCCGGACGCTAAGCTGCGTACACATGCTATGGGTGATTATCTCATGTTTGCGCATGCGTATGTGGCAATATGCGCGTGCGCGAGTCACTCATTGCAGTTGGGAATTGAGCGCTCATAATACACAGACTGGACGCTAATTTGAGTGACAGATATCGCTGTTTGCAGGTGGTACAGGGGAACTTGTGAATGGGGGAGTGGATGTGCGGATGCAGGCGTGTCTGGGCATCTAAACGGCATTTTAGGGGTGTGCGTAATTAGCAAAGAAGCACCATTGTACACATCACTTGGTTGTATTTCAGCCTGCAGTGATCCAGTGCTTGCGGCGGGGTAAGGTCTACCTCAAGGGTTGCGAGCAGCTCTGATGGCTCTCGATGGTTCTGATTAATCAGACTCTTCCTGGAGATAACGTGTGCTAAGAGAGATAGGTGAGCGTCTTTATACCGGCGTGCGTTCGCTCTGCCGTCGCTCTCTAAGACATAGAGGGCATCCTTACACCAGACAGTGCGATTGCGGCATTTGCATACCCAGCCTCTTTTAGCTGCGTGAGAGCGCAGCTTAGCGTCCAGGTCTGAATGAGCTCCACAGTTCTGCTGTGAAAATAAGCTAATGTTCGCACTGCTCAGCCAGCATAGAGATGCCCACTACAGCTTTCTCACATCTGTAAGACCTCGCAGTCCAGCGTATACATCAGTAACACCGATTAACATCGGACCCTCACGTAGAATTACAGCAAGTCTCGTCGCACGCAGTGAGTACTCAAGCTGCAAATGCCGTCGCAGTGGCTAATTTATGCAGGGCCAGGAAATGGCATTCAAATGGACAGGCACGCCTGAATTTCTCTAACCACTCCCCGTCACCACCCCCAAACGCTGACATCCCATCACTTACTCTGCAATGGCTTTGTATCTGCATGCGTGATCACAGTGCGATTGCAAAGGTGACCTCAGCCAATCTGCGTATTCTGTTGCAAATGCGATCTGCGATGAATCAGCCCCTAAGAACGCATCCGTATGAGACATGATAATAAGCTTTGCATATGACACCCCAGCACCTGTTGCAATGAAGCTTGCACTGCTGGCATCTGTTTGTCTCCTATTGTTTATATTCGATTGTTATATTCTAAAATGTCTTGTATACTTGTGACTCCATATAAATAAACATACCGTGTTCAAATATGCGGCTCTTCCACTGGATCTTTCTGAAGATTAAAATGTAATAATACACCAGGAATACAGATCGCCAGCTTGTCTGTAATTCATTTTTGCCATATTTGGTGGAAAAAAATGTTTATTGGTCCTGACTTGTACAAATGATCTGGACAACATGAAAAACTGATTAAGTTTGTTTGTTCACAGTATCCATGAACTGTGTTATCAAAGACCGAGGAAAGAGTAACAGCGGCATGATTGAAAATATGTTATGCAGCTGGTCTGGCACGCGACGTGGTACATTAGGCAACGTATTCATCAATATTTCATCTAAGCAGGTGTGTCTTCATTTCTAGGGGAATATGCCGTACAGCAAGGCAGGTGCTTGGTGCGAGCTGATCTGTTCTGTTATGGAAAATAAACACTCATATAGTTAGTAAGACATCTTTTGGCTAAATGTGTTCTGGTTAAACTCAGCCATACAAGAGAAAATGTTAATTAGAAAAATTCTGTTCAGATTTCCAAATTCTGCATTTCTGTAATATTGTAAGAAAACCTGCTGTCTTTGTAGAGCAGTATAAATGTAGAGATGTGCACAAAACTCCAAGTTTTGGTTTTGGTTCTAGATTTTCATTGTGTGTTTGTTTTGGTTTTGACAAAACTACTCTCCAATGTTTTGATTTTGGATTTCTAAGATAATCTAAAGCTGTGCACACACTAGGATGACGGATCGGCCAACTGGCCTATGTGCCACCCTATCTGACAATTGGTAAGTGCAGACACAATGTGTCATGCCTGACGTCACAACTGGGTTTACATGTTCCTGAGCAGTTGTGATGTCAGTCACCGACGGCTTCTGCAGCAAGTGTACATACAGGTGGCTGGCTGACTGCCCGTACACACAGCACGATCCGCCGATATATACGCAGATCAATCAGCAATCTGCTGTGCTGCACAGCAGGTGTGATATGTCTGTGATCAACGTCGTTCACAGACATATTGCTGGAGTACACTTGCCGACACACCCACGATATACAATATCGGCCGTTCAATTGAACGGACGATATGTCAGCCAGTGTATCCAGTTCAAGTGACAGAGCAGCATCACAAACACATGGCAGTTTAAAAGAATATAGAGTAGCACATCAATGAAACAGCACAACTATAAGAATATATAAGAATATAACACATCTAGCGGCATAGCAGTGGCAGACAGGATAGCATTTTAATAATCAATACTGACCTTTAGAATGTTTTTATTAGTCAATAACTAATAGCCTAAAAGTAAAAGCCTAGTAGAAATTATAATATATTACCAACACACTTTTCCAAACAGAAAATCACAGGCCTCAGGCCAGTATAGGTAAATGGAGATGGAGTAACATGTCAGTAGTCTTTGCACCAATACAGAAAGGAGGGTCAAGACTATAATGTAAAGTGTTACACAATGGAATTGTCCTTGGGGGCTCCCACCCACTCTATTGTTGTATATTAAAAAGGTCATGCACAGTTTAACAAACAAAGCACTTCAGCAACAGGGATGAACACTTTTGTGGCTGAAGTGCTTTGTTAGTTTGGGCTCCCATAAAGGAAACTATTTTGTTGGTTTGGCTAAATCAAGTTACCAATGGGTATCATAGTTTCAGTGAACCGCTGTGCAGCAGGATGGCGGCTGTCATATTTGATTACTCTTGCAAATGATTATTTCACAGCAGCCCTAGTGTGCAAGGGTTCTTCTTAGGAATCCTGGATTGGGGAGGAGTCAGTTAACCTTTTGTAAATTAGATGCAGGACTACCTCAAATCATTAATGAGGAGTTTGATGATGAAGGTGTTGGAGACTGTATGTGTATCTATCCATGCTGCTGGTAGCTGATGCTACTATTTTACATGATTTTCAAGATTTTGATAAATAATTTGTATGAACTCCCTGCAAATGACGTAACATGGAGGAGGTTACTATATGGCCCCTATGTTTACTTACTTTGGCGTCGAAAATGCTACAGATACCCTGACAATTGTCAGGATTTGGGTAAAAATATGTCTACACAAGAGGTGGATTTTTTGGTCTTATGCCTAGGCAAGACAATGTCCTTCTTATCACTTGTAAGCACCGCTGCCACTGGTGACTTACTTTGACACAAACAACATCCTCATCCTGAATTTTAACAACTTGGTCTTGTCCAAAACTTACATCATCAACATCCTCATTAGTGTCTGATACAATTATCTCCCTCATCCTGTTGTCTTTCCACTGTAGCAACCTCAATTTCTATGTCTAAACCATCCGCAGCATTACTTTTTTCTACTACTACTCATCCTCACATTTGTAGAGGTTTCAGAAATGGTGGAAGGAAACTTCTTTAGGATTACAGTGTTGGAAATGTCAGACTCACATACCCTTAGACTCCGATAGGGATCTGTGAAGTTTGTGAACACACATTTTGTTATTCTTGTTTTTGTGCACTGATTTGCCTATTTTCAGATGACATATCTAGACTTATCTAGATGGTGCATGTGAGGTTAGAGATGATGCCTGACTGTGTTTGACCCTCCCTTTTACAGCAGGCATTCTAGTGCATGAAAAAGCAGAAGCAGAACTACCAGTCACAAAGAAAGACCATGGTCTGAGCCTTTCCTTTCATTTCTTGTCTGCACCATGGATGACTTCCGAGAGAGTTGTGATGCACTTCCAGTTAACTAGCAAATGGATCTTCTATACTGAACAGAGTACTGTAGGCAATTTAATATACCCTTACTAACTTTCAAATGACCATACTACAGACCATACTACAGATTGTAATTGAATATTTTAATGGAAAATGTTTCTAATTAATAAAACGGCATGTTCGGTTCTGGCCAATGACTTCACTTCCAGTTCTGGTTTATTATGTCACTGCCCAATCCCGGTTTACCACAAAAATGGAAGCCATGCCCCTTTTCTTTTGCAATTTAAATCCCCTTCAAGAAAGAGCGCTATATTGCCCTGAAGAAGTGATTTACACATTTTGAAATGCGTTGGAGGCTACTCTTTGGAATCTATAACAGAGACATAGCTCCACACCTAACAGACTTAACACAGAGTTCTCAGACTTCCCGAACCTCAGACTCTTTCACTACCTGTCTGTTTTGTCTACTCATTAGGTAAAAGTCCCAGGCTGAGCATTTTATATATACTTGTTTTATATTCTAGAATTGTGTGAAAAAATGGTATTAGTTTTTCATGTTGTGTCCCAATTCATTATAATAGTATATAGACTAATTAAGTAGACAGTATTGCATAGGAGGTTTTTGTTCAGATGACATTTCTAAAAGAAAAAATCTCTTTCACTATCATTGATACACTTATCAATTTGTATTCTATTTAGTGCGCTATTAGATTGGGAATTGGTAAGTAATGCCGGCGGCTATACAGAGATCAAATATTGACAGCGGAAGACATATGGTTCGAAATCCCAATGGGAGGGTGGTAAGTACCCTAACCCTTCCCTCACCCCCCTCTAACCCTCCCTTAGTGGTGCCTATCCCTAACCTCCCCCTTAGTGCCTAACCCTAACCTCCCCCGTTGGTGCCTAAACCTAACCCCCCCTTCCCACACCCTAAACCTAACCCTCACATGGGGTGCCTAACCCTAACCTCCCACCAGGGGTGCCTAACCCCCCCTTCCCCCAGCCTAACCCTTTCAGAGGGGTGCCTAACCCTAAGTCCCCCCGGTAGTTCCTAAAGCTGACCCCCCCAAGAACCTAAGACACCCGGTTTACCTTTGTTTGGTATGCCAGGTGTCGGGATTTCGGCATGGGGCTAATGATAGGCGTCAGGATATTTATTCCCATGTCGGCCTTTTACCGGCCAGAACTACATACCGCTATTCTTTATTATTTTGGTGATATTGGACCATATGCTTAGTAGAACCTAGATATTGTCAGTACGATCCTTATCACCCCTTTGTGAAGAGCTTCATATATCAGGATATCAGCAGTAACTGACCAGAAGTCTCACTGAATATCATGTTGATGGTAGTTAGGTATTATGTCGAAACTCAGAATACCGACATGGTCTGGACATCACCATGCAGATTGTTGACAGTAAACAATGTCGACATGATTATGTTGATGCTATGATTGTCGACAGTCACATTGTCGGAAGTACAGGTTTAGGGTTAGACTTTGGCTGCTGTTAGGGGTTAGAATTAGGGATTTAACAGTAGAAAAACTTTATGTCGAAGTGATGACATCATGTCCATGTCAACATAATGCACGTGTCGACATTCTGGTGGCAACATTCTGTCTACATAATATACCTACCCATTTTTTATTCCATACCTGTAGACTTACCTCCTGCTGAGTTTTAGCCCTGAGCATGGCCAGCATGTTTCACTTCTGCCGCCTGTGCCCCAGAGGTTGCATTGAGCAGGCTCAAATCGTTCGGTCAATGTGGGTCAATCCCAACCAATTGACAATGTCAAATAGTGAATTTACTCGCTCTTCAAACAGACATTCAGTGAACAATACTCACTTTTATGCATTTCCCAACCCTGTATAATATGTTTGATAATATATAACGTAACGGAAACAATCTGGACCTATAAATAAGGGTGTGATTCATCATGGAACGCAACTGCAAAAGCGTACACAGCTAGGCCGATGGTGCATACTGTACAGTGCATGCAAATGAATCGCGGTGTGCGTGCATGGGTCACTGCGATCACTTATGCAGATACAAAGCCATCGCAGAGTGAGTGACAGGAAGTGAGCGTTTTGGGGTGGTGATGGGGGCGTGGTCAGAGAAATGCAGGCATGCCTGTCCGTTTGACAGCCATTTCCTGGGCGTTCATAAATTAGCCACTGGGACAGCATTCGCAGATTGACTACTCACTGTGGGCCTGATTCAGAGCCGGACGCTCTGACCAGAGCGCTCGCTCTGAATCAGGGCCCTCCTACCTAAACTTGGAGCAGCCTCTTAGATGCTCGCATAGCTGTGGGTTATGACCCACAGCTTATGCGAGCGTCCATGATGATGGTCGCGATGGTCAAGACCATCGCGACCATCGGGCTTGCGACGAGACCCTGCGGTAGGGTCTCGGTGACCGCAAGCCCTGGAGTGATTTGGGCTCTATCAGAGCCAAAACCACTCCCACTGACATCACTAGTGATGTAAGTGGGGCCGGACCCAGACGGTAGCCGTTCCCATGGGAATGCCTCCGTCTGGCAGCCAAGCCCCCGGCACTCCCACCAAAGGGGGTGTGCTGTCAATCAACATCGACAGCATGCCCCTTTTGGTGCGAGACCCGGAGCGACGGCTTCCCTCCGTCGTGCGCATGCACACTAGGGCACCATCGACCCGCTTGCGAGCGTTCAGCGCTCTCAAGCGGGTCTGAATCAGGCCCTGTGTGCGAAGACAGTTGCAATTTCTGAGTCAGGGCAGACCTGCTGTAATTCTGCGTGAGGGTCCGATATTACTCGATGTTACCGATGTATACACAGGACTGCGAGGTCTTACGGATGTGAGAAAGCAGTAGTGGGCGTCTCTATGCCGGGTTAGCAGTTGCAGATATTAGCACATTTCTGCTGCAGTACTGCGCGCATAATCACAGTTGTGATGGCAGTAGCGATCCTTAGTGAATCAGGGCCAAAATCAAACTGATTCAAGTAAACAAACTTTAAGCATTAAACGTGCTCTGATTGTACATATGGTTTCCCATTATCCGCCTGGGCCATCGCTTCACCGTGAGAGAAGTGGCAGTGTATATTTTACTATTGGCAAGCCATTATTCTTGGTGATAGCGATCAATGAGAGACTCCTAGATTTTGAACACAGAGACACTTTTAGTGGCTATTTATATTCAACCCAAGTTACAACGGTCATTTACTGATAGCCACTACATGTGCCTATTGATTTTGTGATTAAATAAAACACCTGCCACATGAGTTAAACCTTGAAGCCTTCCCTGGTGAAAGGGACATACTGGAAATACCACAGTGTTCTAATTAAAATGTTCATTCTGCTACAGTTCCACGTAATCAAAAGTAACATTTCAGGGTTTTTTTTTCCTCTGTCTATTGCATTTAATCTGTGCTTTGTTTTATTGGAAAGCTTTGCTGGTCATTACGTTTTTGTTTGATGTTTCTAAATTATGTCTGAAACATATATGCATCACAAATTAGCAAAGACTTTCCTTTCCTGAGAGACAGCTAAAAATACATTGTGCGTCTTTAGGAAACTACCCTACTGTATATACCCTATAATTATTATTATTATTATTATTATTATTATTATTATTATTATTATTATTATTATCCTTTATTTATATGGCGCCACAAGTGTTCCGCAGCGCCTTACATAGTACATAAAACTAATAGGTGAACAAGAAACAAGTAACTTACAGTACATTACAGTGCAGGACAAGGACACAACTTATATATATTGCTGAAAGAGTGATTAAAGCACTCACAGTAAGCAGCAGGGAGTTGGCAGTCACGTGTTAGGTGCCCTATGGGGAGTAGAGAGTAGAAGAAAATGTAAAGAGAAGCACATGAGGGAAGAGGTCCCTGCTCGTAAGAGCTTACATTCTAAGGGGAGGGGCAGACAGACAGACGTGACACAGAAGGGGAGGGGCAGATAGACAGGCGTGACACAGAAGGGGAGGGGCAGACAGACAGGCGTGACACAGAAGGGGAAGATAGGAAGGAAAGAGCATGAGGTGGGTTAGGATGAGAGCTGTAAGGCCTTGATGAAGTAGTGGGTCTTGAGAGCCCGTTTGAAGATTTGTAGAGAGGTGGAGAGTCTGATGGGGAGAGGGAGAGCATTCCAAAGGTAGGGAGCAGCACGGGCAAAATCTCAGATGCGGGAGTGGGAGGAAGTAATCAGTTGGCAAGAGAGTACTGAATGTACTATAATGTACTGAATAGAATAACAATTACAATTGACCTGACACTACTCTCTTGCCATTTAATCTTCCAGCTTACAGTCTGTGGTCATAGCTTATCCATGTTCACTCTGGCTTGCTAACCAATCTTACACCTGCTGAGTTTACACTGTTGCTAGATAGGGAAGCACCACCATTCTAATTATAGCTGCCTTTTCTATATCACAAGTTCTCAAACTCAGTCCTCAGGACCCCCAACAGTGCATGTTTTCCAGGTCTCCTCACAGAATCACAATGGAAATAATTAGCTCCATCTGTGGATCCTTTAAAACGTGTCAGTAAGTAATGAATACACCTGTGCACCTGCTGGGTGACCTGGAAAACGTGCTGTGTGGGGTCCTGAGGACCGAGTTTGAGAACCACTTTTCTATGTAATAAAACAAGCAGCATATTGAATAGATCAACTTCATAGTAACTACATCAGGTAATTCAGGTGTATTGTTTACCTTACCAACAACCAATATTATATATTTATATCAAATTAAGTAGTCTGCTTACTTTCTTCTTAAGTAAAACCATTCTACTATAAAACACCAGACACGCACTTTTATATGGAATGGACAAAATAAAATTTAATTGCTTCTAATCCTCTAAGGATAATGATTTAACATTTAAAATCCAAAGTAGATGTTCTACTTTCGACAATATTGCACCCCATGCAAATAGCGTTGATAAAACATGTTGTTAACATATAGATGAGACAAAGCAGTTGTGATTGCAGATCTAATGAGTATCTTCAATAAACCGTAAATGTGTCGCCTCCTGCAAGTTGTGCTGCTTGTTGTCTATAAGTTACGCTCAGGTCAGCACAGTATACCAAAAGGTCTTCTTCAAGAATTCTGTAGTGAAACTTGCTATAAGTTGTTCCCATATCTTAACTCTACAGCATCTTCCACCAACTCAAGGCCATAATTCATGGTCAGATCCGACTGTTCGGCCCGACAGCTGAACAGTCAGATATGCGTTAGTTTTGGCTACACAAACATTTACCTTTACAATTTGCTCAGTCAGCAAAAAAAGCTGCAGTGGACTTTTTCTCTTCCATCATAGCTGATGGCCTCCATACATTGGCAGGGGATTGTTGCAATTCCCCAATCCCCAGATGCCGGGGTAAGGGCATCGGTGAAATTCAACATGTTGGATTTTCCTGATTTGCTGATCCTGACCAAAATATGAACATGATCGTCAAATCTGGGATTTTTAACATGAAGATTTTTAACGACTCCTCAAAGGATCGGCAATCATCGGCATTTCTGACCGGCGGATCAGCGGTTCTGGTCGGATCAGGGAATTGGAGAAATTACTGGTGGATGTATGGGGTTATTGAAACAACAGGTAATTTTCCAAATGGGTACACCTTGATAAAGACTCTACTTTGAGTTGAAACGCGTTGGTGATAAGGACATAAGGCTATCCATGTTGTTGCTGGGGATGTGAGAGAACATCACTCTGTGCTGCACAGTACTACAGATTCCTGACCCCGGGAAATGTGGACTTCTGATATGCAAGTGTAGGTGTATTTGATTACACCAATTCGTTCTGGTACACCTTGAATTTTTTTATTTGTTGGTTTTTTAATTACATGTTGTTCATTTACATTGAATATGTGATTTTATTCCGAAGATTATATCATTATAATTTTTTTGGTACATATTAAATTATGGCATTATATGATGGTGGTTCCTTCTCTCCTTCTTTTACATATGGAATCTTAATTGTGGGAGTATAAGGAATTCTTCCCTATTTGCCGTACCACCTTTGGAATTATATGAAGTCAACCTGGTCCGGAATTTCTAATTAAGACCACAAGGACATAGACATGTTGGGGCAGATTAGTCCTGACCTGGATGCCATCTTCCTCTTTGGGTTTATTTTTGATACTTATGGAATGATTTTTGGTTTGTTTTTGACTTATCGGTCAAGGTATTTTGTATTTCTTCATCTATTCCTGGATGTATGTAACACATAATACTTTACCTTATTTGTTTGCACAAAAGTGTATTATACCTTAATTTTCCAAACTGCTGATAAATTCATAATCACCTGGTTAGGATTTGGATCAGACATGATCAGACAGGATTAGTTCATGCACAATTAGGCATTTAAATGTCGGCAAATTGTAGTGTTAATGGGCCCAAAAGGACAGGTGGTAGCAATCAGCAAATTATCATGCCAAACCAGAGAGATATTGGTTGGTGTATGGTGAAAATCTATGAAGTTGGCCAACAATGATCTGTTCACGTCGTGGTGCAAGTTGTAGACTAAAGATGAGAGAAACATTTCGAAAAAATTTAAGTTCCTGTGTATTTTAGTATTTCTTAGCCTCTTACATGGTTGCTACAAATGTTCCAGAAATGTATCCATTTAAATGACACATTACCCATTAATTGAAAACATGTAGGGCTCGATGCAAATAGAAGTTAGTTTAATGAGATGCGAATAAGTGTGGCTGTATGCCGCACTTATGGTACCACCGGACACACACAGCCCTATTGTACAAGTCTGGGATGAGATTGGGCCACGAGGGGGGTGAATTGTAGGCGCCCCCTTCGCTCCTAATTGAATCGAGCTTATATAGTTTAATAACATTTATATATTTCATATATGGTTTCAAAAATATTTGTCTTAGAACCAGTATTAATAGCAACACCTGAATTTGAGTCTGAGTTAATTGTTTTTTTGCAACTACTGCATATAATGACTTCCTACAGTATGCGGAGACAAATTGCATTAAAAATATCCTGGTTTTCAGTACTCAATGTATCACAGTACCTGGTATTTCCTAATTTATAACTAAACTTTTTTGAGATAAATCTTGCATGCCATAAATTAAGTTGTATTGTGATTTTATTTCTACAATAAAGCCTGACGATAAATTGCAGTGATTTTGCAAATACAGTATTTAGTTGTGGGAAAGTTGTATTTCTGTCTGGCAAAAAAATAGTAGTTATTTACAGGTAGCATTTAAATGGGAAGGTGAAAAGTACAGTTTGTGAAAAGCAACATAATAGATTGCAAGAGATTATTTCTCCCTTATATTTTTTTTAAATATAGTACTTTTCTGCTACATTTTCATAAATTGCAAGGTAATAATAGCCTACTGGGGAAACTGCTTCCTATTTCCTCGCCTGGATTTCTCCATTTAATTAGTAATCCAGCATCGAAAGGTTTTAGTCAGTAGTATTTTTATTTTATTTTCATTGCATACCATATTTTTTATTCTAACTTTTTAACAGGAACTAAGCAGAGAAATTGTGAAATAAGTAAAAAAAAATTGGTAACGGGTAAAATTGTCTGTGCTGGTAATCTAGAATAACACAAAATTGCAATATTATTTTCATTGGAAAAAAAAATGAAACAAAAATGTATTTAAGAACTATAGAATGCAGACCGAAAGCCACCAATGTGTTATTTAAAAAGAAACATTTTTTAAATGTGTAACGGGGAAGTAGAAGTGCGTACACAACGGCGTGACACATGCACAGAAGGAACCAGGACAGGCCGGAGCTTGGTATCAATCTGTTGCCTTGTAATATTTACAAATGCTGCAACAACAATATCTGTCCACACAACCATCACTTTATCTGTGTGCAATGCTGTCGGTTTTTCTTTGATATTTTAAATACAGAGTCAAGATACAATAAGCAGGATTGATGAGATTGTGTTTGTCTACATGACTTTGTACAAATATATATATATATATATATATATATATAATATATATATATATATATATATATATATATATATATATATATATATACACACATACAGTGTAAATATATATATATATATATATATATATATATATATATAAACTTCCAAATAAATGGCACTCAGAGACAGCAACAGCAAATGTCAATATATATATATATATATATATATATATATATACATCTTACACACTGTATTCATATATCTATATATATATATATATATATAGATATATAAATTGATATACGTTAGGGGTTCACAACTTTGAATCGCTCCACATTCAATACATGTCCACCATCTCACTGCACACGGTCCTTTTACAAAAACATTATTTGTAACAAAATTGTTCCTATAAAGTACAGTATTCTCATCAATTTCATGCCGGGAATCTGATGCTGATACAACCACACGCTGACTGATTCCGGTCCTTCTTGATCAGCTCCCTTTACCAATAGTAACAAACAGGAGATGATGTTTTTTTTTTATTCTATGGGAAACAAATTAAACACAAAAAGAAAAGTAATATGTGAGACAATTTATGTGAAAACGAAAACTGTTTAAAAAAGTTTTAAATCTTTAAAGAGAAGAAAAACTTTCCTGCCACCGGCATTGCAAAGTAAGAAACTGAAAACAACAAATACACAAATAATCTGCCTTCCTGCTGCAAACCTAAATATACAATTCTGCTCCAGATCTGAAGGACCAGCGTGATGGTAAATAACCTACAAACAGTATCTCCAAACATTTCTATAAACTCCACATGCAGTACTCCCAAAACCTGCCCCCGACACCAAGTCAGTAGCCCCCCTGACTTCTGTGTAAGTTCTCTCTCTCTCTACGTGTGTGTTTGTGACTTACCTTAGGCAGGTAAAGACATTACAAGATTCAACGTTGCAGTCATGTGACAAAGGCCCATGCCAGTCTAGCTGCCAATAGACAAGAAATTGTTTCACTACAAGATTGGGGAGTGCACCTTTGCTTCTTGACCTGTTTGCAGTCTTTCCCCAGCAACATTCTTTGGATATGTGAGTGCAGACTGCTCTTGGATATATACTTGCAAGAAAAAGACTTTATATAATGATATCATCAGCAGGGCCATAACTAGGGTGGGGCGAGCAGTTCCATGGCACAGGGCACCGCAGGGTAGGGGGCACTATCACTATTATCATTCTCACTTGTAGCTTCCTCTTCTTTTATCCCCAGCATCTCCGGGCCTCTCCTATCTCTTCCCTGGACCTTCCCTTATGAGGCCATGGCCCTTTATCAGGTGCACAATCTTATGTCCCTATTTAAAAAATGCCAATGCTCTCTCTGGCACAGGGCACCAAAAAGTCTAGTTACGGCTCTGATGATAAGTGCATGTAAGTACTACACAAGCAAGTTTTCATTCTCTTTAAAACAGGTAAGAGTGTGATCACAGTGTTAGTAGTGGTATACTGCAGCTTTGTAAGCTTTAAAAGAGAGCAAAATCTTAGGGGGTAGATGCAGTGGCGTAACTAGGGTATTTGGAGCCAAGGGCAAATTTGAAAAGGGAGCCCCCCCAACATCCCGAGATGTGAGCGTGAAAAAAATTGGCGTGGTCACTTAAAAATGGGGCGTGTCAACATGACACACCCCTTTATTTTCACGCTGAACATTCCTATCCATATGCACCTTAACCCCAGTAGTACCCCTTATACAGTACCCCCAGTATGCAGTTGTGGTCCCTCTTATGCAGGCCCATAGTAGTGCCCCTTATACAGTATCCCCAGTAGTGGTCCCCCTTATACAGCCCCCAATTAGTTACCCTTACTCAGTACCCCCAGTAGTGGCCCCCCAACTGCAGTGCCCCACGTCGTGTTCCCCCTTATGCAGTGCCCCCAGTAGCAGTCCCCACAATACAGTGCGCCCAGTAGCGGTAACCCCTTATGCAGTGCCCTTTATATGGTGCCCCCAAGTAGTAGCCCCTCCCTATGCAGTGCCCTTTATATAGTGCCCCCAGCAGTAGTCCCCCCATGCAGTTTTCCCAGTAGTGGTCCCCTTATGCAGGCACCCTGTAGTGATCCCCCCTATCCAGTGCCCCCTGTAGTGGCCCTTCCTATTATTGCCCCCAGTAGTGGTCCCCCGAGTGCAGTGCCTCTAGTAGTAGGCCCCTTTTATAATGCCCCCAGTGGTAGTCCCCCCCCCCAAGTAGTAGTCCCCAGTAGAGTAGGTCCTCCCAATGGCGCCCCCAGTAGTAGCCACCCCTCCCCCAGTAGAGGTCCCCCCAGTAGTAGCCACCCCTCCCCCAGTAGAGGTCCCCGCAGTAGTAGCCACCCCTCCCCCAGTAGAGGTCCCCCCAGTAGTAGCCACCCCCCTCCCCCGTTGTGCAGATAGGTTAAAAAAAATAATTAAAAAATATATATATATATATATATATAAATATACTTACCTGAATCTCTGCTCCTGGTCCTGGTCCTGCTCGCGATGCCGCTCCCACCCGGGCTGGCGCGCTTAGCATTATGGGACAGACGTCATGACGTCATGACGACAGTCCCATTACCCACTGCAGGAACCGGACGGAAGTCCGGCTCTTGCAGTGGGTGCTGCAGCAGTCAATGAGAGTCTATCTGACTCTCATTGGCTGCTGTTTAACACACCCATCGCCGCCAGCGCAGGCGGCGATGCATGTGTTATGCACAGCCTGAGCCCACCTCCTGGCGCTATTGGGCAAGCGCTCAGGGGGAGGGAACGGGCTCAGGCGTGCAGCACAGGACCGGCGCTGGAAGCCTAGCGCCGGTCCTGTGTAAATGTGTAGCGCTGACCGCACTCATTGCGGTCGGCGCTACACTGGCTAACTAGGGCATGCGGGCCGGTACCGTGGCCGGCGGCGCCCCCCCGTGCCGCCGGTCCAATGGCGCCCAGGGCACGCACCCTGCCCGACCCCCCCTAGTAATGCCACTGGGTGGATGACACATAAGTGAGAAACTGCGACTTTGGTCCACTCCCCTGCATGTAGCATATGCGTCAGTAGTAGCGGGATGCTGGGTAGATTTCTATGAGAGATGGGAGTTCTATTAAGAAGTGATGTTGCCCATAGCAACCAATCAGATTCCAGCTATTATCTTCTAGAAGGTGCTAGATAAATGAGAAGTAGAATCTGATTAGTTTGCTATGGGCAACATCACTTCTTAATAGAACTCCCATCTTAGTAAATTTACTTCCAAGTGTCTTTCTCAGTAGCTTTTGGGGAGCAGCACGTTAGTAAACTAATTTAGAGAGAATGAGTTTTCTGGCTGCAAATGTAATTCTACTTTCTACCTCACTAGTATGTCTATCCAATAATATTAAAATGACAATATTTATGTGTAATCATTTATAATGGTCCTGATGTAGAGTAAGTAATAAACCAGTTGGCCTAGTGCTTCTTAGGTGAATTCGCAGTGCCCTAGCTCAGAACATAGTTTGCACGCATATGCGCCAATAGCTCTACACTTACAGTACACCCGCCTGTACTCGGATGGGGACATTCTAGCATAAGCCAAGTAGAGTACAGCTGCGTCCGAGCAACTGCGAACACATGCAGATATGGATAAAATGCCTACATAACAGAGAAAATACCGTATGATAAAGATGGCCGCCAGCAGAAGTGAAGTGCTTGAGTTAGTGTGCTTGTGAATGTTTCCCTGTCACCGATTGGTGCTTTCTTTGTTGTGCCAATATTGATTATGATAAATGGTGTACAACATGGGTGCAAGTGGGAGGTGACTGCGTGTAACATGTGACTGGCAAAAATCAGATGCGTATACTACAATTACTGACCGCAACACATCACGAGCTCTGAATTTAGGCAAAAATACACTATTTTGTGTGCTCACTATTTTAGAGTCATTTATGCCCATTTTTTGATCAGCGTTGCATCAGCGACATCACCTATGTATAAATGTTCACGGCATAAACGAAGACAAGGACCGCCATCTTTGTTGTTCCCACCGAGGCACATACACCCATGCATTCTTGCTGGTCATAGACTGTAATTTTATGACATGTTTACTTGTGGGGATGGCAGGATTAAAATAAGTCTATGAAACATAGAAACATAGAATTTGACGGCAGATAAGAACCACTTGGCCCATCTAGTCTACCCCATTTTTAAACATATTGTTACCTCAACCCTTATTGATCCTTACTTCTTCTGAAGGATATCCTTATGTTTATCCCATGCATGTTTAAATCGCTCTACTGTCGTAGCCTCTACCACCTCTGATGGGAGGCTATTCCACTTGTCCACTACCCTTTCTGTGAAGTAATTTTGCCTCAAATTTCCCCTGAACCTACCACGCTCCAGTTTCAGAACATGTCCCCTTGTTCTAATACTTCTCTATCTTTGAAGAATGTCTCCTTCTTTTATCTTATTAAAACCCTTTATATATTTGAACATTTCTATCATGACCCCCCTTTCCCTTCTCTGCTCCAAACTATACATATTAAGATCTTTTAGTCTTTCTTGGTACGTTTTGTGGTGTAGACCTTGCACCATTTTAGTTGCCCTTCTTTGTACAGTCTATAATGTATTAATATCCTTCTGGAGATGTGGCCTCCAGAACTGAGCACAGTATTGGAGATGAGGACGTACCAATGACCTATACAGTGGTATTATCACTGCTTTCTTTCTGCTACTGATTCCTCTCCCTATGCAACCAAGCATCTGACTTGCCTTCCTCATTGCTTTGTTACAATGTTTGCTTGCCTTTAAGTCACTTGAAATTGTGCCTCCTAGGTCCCTTTCCTCTTCAGTAGTTTCCAGTATAGTGCCATTAATACTATATTTAGCCTTTGGATTTTTGAGACCCAAGTGCATGATCTTGCATTTTTTGGCATTAAACTGTAGTTGCCACGTTCTTGACCATTCCTCTAGTCTACCTAGATCATCAATCATTTGTTTTACTCCTCCTGGTGTGTCTACCCTGTTGCATACCTTTGTGTCATTTGCAAAAAGGCATAGTTTCCCTTCAATACCATTTGCAATGTCCCAAATAAAGATATTAAAAAGCACTGGTCCAAGTACAGTTCCCCGAGGTACTCCACTGGTAACATTTCCCTCTAGAGACTGCACTCCGTTTACTACAACTCTCTGTTTCCTATCCTGCAGCCATGATCTTATCCATTCAACTAACTTTGTATCCAATCCCATTCTTCCAGTTTATTTAACAGTCTGCGATGTGGAACAGTGTCAAAAGCCTTACTAAAGTCTAGATAAGCTATATATATGGACCCCCTTTATCTATTTCCTTAGTCACCCAGTCAAAAAAGTCAATAAGATTTGTTTGACATGATCTCCCCCTATAAATCCATGCTGTTTGGGATCCTGTAAATTGCTGGATTTGAGATAATCTACAACTCTTTCTTTTTTCCATCAATTTCCCAACTACTGATGTAAGGCTCACTGGTCGGTAGTTACTTGCCTCTTCCTTGCTTCCAATTTTGTGCAGTGGGACAACATTTGCTTTTTTTCAGTCCTCTGGAATTACTCCAGTAGCTAGTGACTTTACCATGTTAAAACCCATTATATAAATGAATGTTTCTATCATGTCCCCCCTTTCCCTTCTCTGCTCCAAACTATACATATTAAGATCTTTTAGTCTTTCCTGGTACGTTTTGTGGTGTAGACCTTGCACCATTGTAGTTGCCCTTCTTGGTAAAGTCTCTAATGTTTTAATATCCTTCTGGAGATATGGCCTCCAGAACTGAACACAGTATTCGAGATGAGGATGTACCAATGACCTATACAGTGGTATTATCACTTCTTTCTTTCTGCTACCGATTCCTCTCCCTATGCAACCAAGCATCTGACTTGCCTTCCTCATTGCTTTATTACAATGTTTGCTTGCCTTTAAGTCACCTGAAATAGTGACTCCTAGAACCCTTTCCTCTTCAGTCATTGCCTATATTTAGCCTTTGGATTTTTGAGACCCAAGTGCATGATCTTGCATTTTTTGTCATTAACCTGTAGTTCTTGACCATTCCTCTAGTCTACCTAGATCATCAATAATTTGTTTTACCCCTCCTGGTGCGTCTACCCTGTTGCTTTGTGTCATCTGCAGAAAGGCATAGCTTCCATTTAATACCATTTGCAAAGTCACAAATAAAGATATTCAAAAGCACTAGTCCAAGTTAGGGGTGAGCGGGTTCGGATTTCTGAAATCCGAACCCCCCGAGCCCCCCCGATCCGAGGCAGATCCGAGTCAGGCTCGACTTTTCCCGCCTGACTCGGATCTGAAATCGAAGCAAAACTTCATCATCCCGCCTTCCGAGTCTCGCGGGTTTTGGAACCTATATAAGGTTCCTGCGTCTGCGCCATTTTCTCACTCGGCTGTGGACAGTGAAGAGGGAGGGTGGGAGTTAGGGCTGGCTGGGCTGTGTAGTGTAGTGTAGTGCAGAGTAGTGTTGTGCTGTGCTGCGCTGTGCTGCTGTTGTCCACTACTTCAAAGTCCATAGGGGCTGGCTGTGTTGTGCTGTGCTGCTGTTGTTAATAGGGGCTGTGTCCACAACTTCAAAGTCCATAGGGGCTGGCTGGACTGTGTTGTGCAGTCAGTTCTCCATAGGGGCTGTGTCCACTCCAAAGTCCTGTGCAGTGTCCCAGTCCTAAAGGGGTGCTGTAGTGTTGTCAAGGGGGTGCTCTGTCCATCAGGGGTGCTCCCCCCAAGAGCTAAAAAAATAATATTTTTTGTGTGTTTGTGAATTGTGTGCGCAGTAGCCGCACGTGCATCAACAAAGTAGTGCCAAGCGTGCGCCTGTGTCATAAGTAAAGGGCCGGCTGGCTTGACCGTTAAAGGGTGCTGTAACCCCCAAAGTACACTCCAGTCCAAACCAAAAAAAAAATTATTTTCTGTGTTTGTGAATTGTGTGCGCAGTAGCCGCACGTGCATCAACAAAGTAGTGCCAAGCGTGCACCTGTGTCATAAGTAAAGGGCCGGCTGGCTTGACCGTTAAAGGGTGCTGTAACCCCCAAAGTACACTCCAGTCCAAACCAAAAAAAAAATTATTTTCTGTGTTTGTGAATTGTGTGCGCAGTAGCCGCACGTGCATCAACAAAGTAGTGCCAAGCGTGCGCCTGTGTCATAAGTAAAGGGCCGGCTGGCTTGACCGTTAAAGGGTGCTGTAACCCCCAAAGTACACTCCAGTCCAAACCAAAAAAATATATATTTTCTGTGTTTGTGAATTGTGTGCGCAGTAGCCGCACGTGCATCAACAAAGTAGTGCCAAGCGTGCGCCTGTGTCATAAGTAAAGGGGCGGCTGGCTTGACCGTTAAAGGGTGCTGTAACCCCCAAAGTACACTCCAGTCCAAACCAAAAAAAAAATTATTTTCTGTGTTTGTGAATTGTGTGCGCAGTAGCCGCACGTGCATCAACAAAGTAGTGCCAAGCGTGCGCCTGTGTCATAAGTAAAGGGCCGGCTGGCTTGACCGTTAAAGGGTGCTGTAACCCCCAAAGTACACTCCAGTCCAAACCAAAAAAATAAATATTTTCTGTGTTTGTGAATTGTGTGCGCAGTAGCCGCACGTGCATCAACAAAGTAATGCCAAGCGTGCGCCTGTGTCATAAGTAAAGGGGCGGCTCTCTTGACCATTAAAGGGTGCTGTAACCCCCAAAGTACACTCCAGTCCAAACCAAAAAAAAAATTATTTTCTGTGTTTGTGAATTGTGTGCGCAGTAGCCGCACGTGCATCAACAAAGTAGTGCCAAGCGTGCGCCTCTGTCATAAGTAAAGGGCCGGCTGGCTTGACCGTTAAAGGGTGCTGTAACCCCCAAAGTACACTCCAGTCCAAACCAAAAAAAAAATTATTTTCTGTGTTTGTGAATTGTGTGCGCAGTAACCGCACGTGCATCAACAAAGTAGTGCCAAGCGTGCGCCTGTGTCATAAGTAAAGGGCCAGCTGGCTTGACCAATAAAGGGTGCTGTAACCCCCAAACTACACTCCAGTCCAAACCAAAAAAAAAATTATTTTCTGTGTTTGTGAATTGTGTGCGCAGTAGCCGCACGTGCATCAACAAAGTAGTGCCAAGCGTGCGCCTGTGTCATAAGAAAAGGGCCAGCTGGCTTGACCGTTAAAGGGTGCTGTAACCCCCAAAGTACACTCCAGTTCAAACCAAAAAAATAATATTTTTTGTGTGTTTGTGAATTGTGTGCGCAGTAGCCGCATGTGCATCAACATAGTAGTGCCAAGCGTGCGCCTGTGTCATAAGTAAAGGGCCGGCTTGCTTGACCGTTAAAGGATGCTGTTATCCCCAAAGTACACTCCAGTCCAAACCAAAAAAAAAAATATTTTCTGTGTTTGTGATTTGTGTTCGCAGTAGCTGCACGTGCATCAACAAAGTAGTGCCAAACGTGCGCCTGTGTTATAAGTAAAGGGCCGGCTGGCTTGACCGTTAAAGGGTGCTGTAACCCCCAAAGTACACTCCAGTCCAAACCAAAAAAAAATATATTTTCTGTGTTTGTGAATTGTGTGCGCAGTAGCCGCACGTGCATCAAGAAAGTAGTGCCAAGCGTGCGCCTGTGTCATATGTAAAGGGCCGGCTGGCTTGACCGTTAAAGGGTGCTGTAAACCCCAAAGTACACTCCAGTTCAAACCAAAAAAATTATATTTTTTGTGTGTTTGTGAATTGTGTGCGCAGTAGCCGCACGTGCATCAACAAAGTAGTGCTAAGCGTGCGCCTGTGTCATAAGTAAAGGGCCGGCTGGCTTGACCGTTAAAGGGTGCTGTAACCCCCAAAGTACACTCCAGTTCAAACCAAAAAAAAAATAATTTTCTGTGTTTGTGAATTGTGTGCGCAGTAGCCGCACGTGCATCAACAAAGTAGTGCCAAGCGTACGCCTGTGTCATAAGTAAAGGGCCGGCTGGCTTGACCGTTAAAGGTTGCTGTAACCCCCAAAGTACACTCCAGTCCAAACCAAAAAAAAAAATATTTTCTGTGTTTGTGAATTTTGTGCGCAGTAGCCGCACGTGCATCAACAAAGTAGTGCCAAGCGTGCGCCTGTGTCATAAGTAAAGGGCTGGCTGGCTTGACCGTTAAAGGGTGCTGTAACCCCCAAAGTACACTCCAGATCAAACCAATAAAATTACATTTTTTGTGTGTTTGTGAATTGTGTGCGCAGTAGCCGCACGTGCATCAACAAAGTAGTGGCAAGCGTGCGCCTGTGTCATATGTAAAGGGCCAGCTGTCTTGACCATTAAAGGGTGCTGTAAACCCCAAAGTTCACTCCAGTTCAAACCAAAAAAATTATATTTTTTGTGTGTTTGTGAATTGTGTGCGCAGTAGCCGCACGTGCATCAACAAAGTAGTGCCAAGCGTGCGCCTGTGTCATAAGTAAAGGGCCGGCTGGCTTGACTATTAAAGGGTGCTGTAATCTGCAAACTACACTCCAGTCCAAACCAAAAAAAAAAATTTTTTGTGTGTTTGTGAATTGTGTGCGCAGTAGCCGCACGTGCATCAACAAAGTAGTGCCAAGCGTGCGCCTGTGTCATAAGTAAAGGGCCAGCTGGCTTGACAGTTAAAGGATGCTGTAACCCCCAAATTACACTCCAGTCCAAACCAAAAAAAAAATGTTTTTGTGTGTTTGTGAATTGTGTGCGCAGTAGCCGCACGTGCATCAACAAAGTAGTGCCAAGCGTGCGCCTGTGTCATAAGTAAAGGGCCAGCTGGCTTGACCATTAAAGGATGCTGTAACCCCCAAAGTACACTCCAGTTCAAACCAAAAAAATAATATTTTTTGTGTGTTTGTGAATTGTGTGCGCAGTAGCCGCACGTGCATCAACAAAGTAGTGCCAAGCGTGCGCCTGTGTCATAAGTAAAGGGCCGGCTGGCTTGACCTTTAAAGGGTGCTGTAACCCCCAAAGTACACTCCAGTCCAAACCAAAAAAAAAATTATTTTCTGTGTTTGTGAATTGTGTTCGCAGTAGCCGCACGTGCATCAACAAAGTAGTGCTAAGCGTGCGCCTGTGTTATAAGTAATGGGCCGACTGGCTTGACCGTTAAAGGGTGCTGTATCCCCCAAAATACACTCCAGTCCAAACCAAAAAAAAATTATTTTCTGTGTTTGTGAATTGTGTGCGCAGTAGTCGCACGTGCATCAACAAAGTAGTGCAAAGTGTGTGCCTGTGTCATAAGTAAAGGGCCAGCTTGCTTGACCATTAAAGGGTGCTGTAACCCCCAAACTACACTCCAGTCCAAACCAAAAAAAAAAATATTTTCTGTGTTTGTGAATTGTGTGTGCAGTAGCCGCACGTGCATCAACAAAGTAGTGCCAAGCGTTCGCCTGTGTCATAAGAAAAGGGCCAGCTTGCTTGACCGTTAAAGTGTGCTGTAACCCCCAAAGTACACTCCAGTTCAAACCAAAAAAATAATATTTTTTGTGTGTTTGTGAATTGTGTGCGCAGTAGCCGCACGTGCATCAACAAAGTAGTGCCAAGCGTGCGCCTGTGTCATAAGTAAAGGGCCGGCTGGCTTGACCGTTAAAGGGTGCTGTAAAGCCCAAAGTACACTCCAGTCCAAACCAAAAAAAAAAATATTTTCTGTGTTTGTGAATTGTGTTCGCAGTAGCTGCACGTGCATCAACAAAGTAGTGCCAAGCGTGTGCCTGTGTTATAAGTAAAGGGCCGGCTAGCTTGACCGTTAAAGGGTGCTGTAACCCCCAAAGTACACTCCAGTCCAAACCAAAAAAAAAATTATTTTCTGTGTTTGTGAATTGTGTGCGCAATAGACCCGCGTGCATCAACAAAGTAGTGCAAAGCGTGCGCCTGTGTCATAAGTAAAGGGCCAGCTGGCTTGACCGTTAAAGGGTGCTGTAACCCCCAAAGTACACTCCAGTCCAAACCAAAAAAATATATATTTTCTGTGTTTGTGAATTGTGTGCGCAGTAGCCGCACGTGCATCAACAAAGTAGTGCCAAGCGTGTGCCTGTGTCATAAGTAAAGGGCCGGCTGGCTTGACCGTTAAAGGGTGCTGTAACGCCCAAAGTACACTCCAGTTCAAACCAAAAAAATTAAATTTTTTGTGTGTTTGTGAATTGTGTGCGCAGTAGCCGCACGTGCATCAACAAAGTAGAGCCAAGCATGCGCCTGTGTCATATATAAAGGGCCGGCTGTCTTGACCGTTAAATGGTGCTGTAAACCCCAAAGTACACTCCAGTTCAAACCAAAAAAATTATATTTTTTTGTGTGTTTGTGAATTGTGTGCGCAGTAGCCGCACGTGCATCAACAAAGTAGTGCCAAGCGTGCGCCTGTGTCACAAGTAAAGGGCCGGCTGGCTTGACCATTAAAGGGTGCTGTAACCCCCAAACTACTCTCCAGTCCAAACCAAAAAAAAAATTATTTTCTGTGTTTGTGAATTGTGTGCGCAGTAGCCTCACGTGCATCAACAAAGTAGTGCCAAGCGTGCGCCTGTGTCATAAGTAAAGGGCCGGCTGGCTTGACCGTTAAAGGGTGCTGTAACCCCCAAAGTACACTCCAGTCCAAACCAAAAAAAAAATTATTTTCTGTGTTTGTGAATTGTGTGCGCAGTAACCGCACGTGCATCAACAAAGTAGTGCCAAGCGTGCGCCTGTGTCATAAGTAAAGGGCCAGCTGGCTTGACCAATAAAGGGTGCTGTAACCCCCAAACTACACTCCAGTCCAAACCAAAAAAAAAATTATTTTCTGTGTTTGTGAATTGTGTGCGCAGTAGCCGCACGTGCATCAACAAAGTAGTGCCAAGCGTGCGCCTGTGTCATAAGAAAAGGGCCAGCTGGCTTGACCGTTAAAGGGTGCTGTAACCCCCAAAGTACACTCCAGTTCAAACCAAAAAAATAATATTTTTTGTGTGTTTGTGAATTGTGTGCGCAGTAGCCGCACGTGCATCAACATAGTAGTGCCAAGCGTGCGCCTGTGTCATAAGTAAAGGGCCGGCTTGCTTGACCGTTAAAGGATGCTGTTATCCCCAAAGTACACTCCAGTCCAAACCAAAAAAAAAAATATTTTCTGTGTTTGTGATTTGTGTTCGCAGTAGCTGCACGTGCATCAACAAAGTAGTGCCAAACGTGCGCCTGTGTTATAAGTAAAGGGCCGGCTGGCTTGACCGTTAGAGGGTGCTGTAACCCCCAAAGTACACTCCAGTCCAAACCAAAAAAAAAAATATTTTCTGTGTTTGTGAATTGTGTGCGCAGTAGCCGCACGTGCATCAACAAAGTAGTGCCAAGCGTGCGCCTGTGTCATAAGTAAAGGGCCGGCTGGCTTGACCGTTAAAGGGTGCTGTAACCCCCAAAGTACACTCCAGTTCAAACCAAAAAAATTACATTTTTTGTGTGTTTGTGAATTGTGTGCGCAGTAGCCGCACGTGCATCAAGAAAGTAGTGCCAAGCGTGCGCCTGTGTCATATGTAAAGGGCCGGCTGGCTTGACCGTTAAAGGGTGCTGTAAACCCCAAAGTACACTCCAGTTCAAACCAAAAAAATTATATTTTTTGTGTGTTTGTGAATTGTGTGCGCAGTAGCCGCACGTGCATCAACAAAGCAGTGCTAAGCGTGCGCCTGTGTCATAAGTAAAGGGCCGGCTGGCTTGACCGTTAAAGGGTGCTGTAACCCCCAAAGTACACTCCAGTTCAAACCAAAAAAAAAATAATTTTCTGTGTTTGTGAATTGTGTGCGCAGTAGCCGCACGTGCATCAACAAAGTAGTGCCAAGCGTACGCCTGTGTCATAAGTAAAGGGCCGGCTGGCTTGACAGTTAAAGGTTGCTGTAACCCCCAAAGTACACTCCAGTCCAAACCAAAAAAAAAAATATTTTCTGTGTTTGTGAATTTTGTGCGCAGTAGCCGCACGTGCATCAACAAAGTAGTGCCAAGCGTGCGCCTGTGTCATAAGTAAAGGGCTGGCTGGCTTGACCGTTAAAGGGTGCTGTAACCCCCAAAGTACACTCCAGATCAAACCAATAAAATTACATTTTTTGTGTGTTTGTGAATTGTGTGCGCAGTAGCCGCACGTGCATCAAAAAAGTAGTGGCAAGCGTGCGCCTGTGTCATATGTAAAGGGCCAGCTGTCTTGACCATTAAAGGGTGCTGTAAACCCCAAAGTTCACTCCAGTTCAAACCAAAAAAATTATATTTTTTGTGTGTTTGTGAATTGTGTGCGCAGTAGCCGCACGTGCATCAACAAAGTAGTGCCAAGCGTGCGCCTGTGTCATAAGTAAAGGGCCGGCTGGCTTGACTATTAAAGGGTGCTGTAATCTGCAAACTACACTCCAGTCCAAACCAAAAAAAAAAATTTTTTGTGTGTTTGTGAATTGTGTGCGCAGTAGCCGCACGTGCATCAACAAAGTAGTGCCAAGCGTGCGCCTGTGTCATAAGTAAAGGGCCAGCTGGCTTGACCGTTAAAGGATGCTGTAACCCCCAAATTACACTCCAGTCCAAACCAAAAAAAAAATGTTTTTGTGTGTTTGTGAATTGTGTGCGCAGTAGCCGCACGTGCATCAACAAAGTAGTGCCAAGCGTGCGCCTGTGTCATAAGTAAAGGGCCAGCTGGCTTGACCATTAAAGGATGCTGTAACCCCCAAAGTACACTCCAGTTCAAACCAAAAAAATAATATTTTTTGTGTGTTTGTGAATTGTGTGCGCAGTAGCCGCACGTGCATCAACAAAGTAGTGCCAAGCGTGCGCCTGTGTCATAAGTAAAGGGCCGGCTGGCTTGACCTTTAAAGGGTGCTGTAACCCCCAAAGTACACTCCAGTCCAAACCAAAAAAAAAATTATTTTCTGTGTTTGTGAATTGTGTTCGCAGTAGCCGCACGTGCATCAACAAAGTAGTGCTAAGCGTGCGCCTGTGTTATAAGTAATGGGCCGACTGGCTTGACCGTTAAAGGGTGCTGTATCCCCCAAAATACACTCCAGTCCAAACCAAAAAAAAATTATTTTCTGTGTTTGTGAATTGTGTGCGCAGTAGTCGCACGTGCATCAACAAAGTAGTGCAAAGTGTGTGCCTGTGTCATAAGTAAAGGGCCAGCTTGCTTGACCATTAAAGGGTGCTGTAACCCCCAAACTACACTCCAGTCCAAACCAAAAAAAAAAATATTTTCTGTGTTTGTGAATTGTGTGTGCAGTAGCCGCACGTGCATCAACAAAGTAGTGCCAAGCGTTCGCCTGTGTCATAAGAAAAGGGCCAGCTTGCTTGACCGTTAAAGTGTGCTGTAACCCCCAAAGTACACTCCAGTTCAAACCAAAAAAATAATATTTTTTGTGTGTTTGTGAATTGTGTGCGCAGTAGCCGCACGTGCATCAACAAAGTAGTGCCAAGCGTGCGCCTGTGTCATAAGTAAAGGGCCGGCTGGCTTGACCGTTAAAGGGTGCTGTAAAGCCCAAAGTACACTCCAGTCCAAACCAAAAAAAAAAATATTTTCTGTGTTTGTGAATTGTGTTCGCAGTAGCTGCACGTGCATCAACAAAGTAGTGCCAAGCGTGTGCCTGTGTTATAAGTAAAGGGCCGGCTAGCTTGACCGTTAAAGGGTGCTGTAACCCCCAAAGTACACTCCAGTCCAAACCAAAAAAAAAATTATTTTCTGTGTTTGTGAATTGTGTGCGCAATAGACCCGCGTGCATCAACAAAGTAGTGCAAAGCGTGCGCCTGTGTCATAAGTAAAGGGCCAGCTGGCTTGACCGTTAAAGGGTGCTGTAACCCCCAAAGTACACTCCAGTCCAAACCAAAAAAATATATATTTTCTGTGTTTGTGAATTGTGTGCGCAGTAGCCGCACGTGCATCAACAAAGTAGTGCCAAGCGTGTGCCTGTGTCATAAGTAAAGGGCCGGCTGGCTTGACCGTTAAAGGGTGCTGTAACGCCCAAAGTACACTCCAGTTCAAACCAAAAAAATTAAATTTTTTGTGTGTTTGTGAATTGTGTGCGCAGTAGCCGCACGTGCATCAACAAAGTAGAGCCAAGCATGCGCCTGTGTCATATATAAAGGGCCGGCTGTCTTGACCGTTAAAGGGTGCTGTAAACCCCAAAGTACACTCCAGTTCAAACCAAAAAAATTATATTTTTTTGTGTGTTTGTGAATTGTGTGCGCAGTAGCCGCACGTGCATCAACAAAGTAGTGCCAAGCGTGCGCCTGTGTCACAAGTAAAGGGCCGGCTGGCTTGACCATTAAAGGGTGCTGTAACCCCCAAACTACTCTCCAGTCCAAACCAAAAAAAAAATTATTTTCTGTGTTTGTGAATTGTGTGCGCAGTAGCCTCACGTGCATCAACAAAGTAGTGCCAAGCGTGCGCCTGTGTCATAAGTAAAGGGCCGGCTGGCTTGACCGTTAAAGGGTGCTGTAACCCCCAAACTACACTCCAGTCCAAACCAAAAAAATATATACTTTCTGTGTTTGTGAATTGTGTGCGCAGTAGCCGCACGTGCATCAACAAAGTAGTGCCAAGCGTGCGCCTGTGTCATAAGTAAAGGGCCAGCTGGCTTGACCGTTAAAGGATGCTGTAACCCCCAAAGTACACTCCAGTCCAAACCAAAAAAATATATATTTTCTGTGTTTGTGAATTGTGTGCGCAGTAGCCGCACGTGCATCAACAAAGTAGTGCCAAGCGTGTGCCTGTGTCATAAGTAAAGGGCCGGCTGGCTTGACCGTTAAAGGGTGCTGTAACGCCCAAAGTACACTCCAGTTCAAACCAAAAAAATTAAATTTTTTGTGTGTTTGTGAATTGTGTGCGCAGTAGCCGCACGTGCATCAACAAAGTAGAGCCAAGCATGCGCCTGTGTCATATATAAAGGGCCGGCTGTCTTGACCGTTAAAGGGTGCTGTAAACCCCAAAGTACACTCCAGTTCAAACCAAAAAAAATATATTTTTTTGTGTGTTTGTGAATTGTGTGCGCAGTAGCCGCACGTGCATCAACAAAGTAGTGCCAAGCGTGCGCCTGTGTCACAAGTAAAGGGCCGGCTGGCTTGACCATTAAAGGGTGCTGTAACCCCCAAACTACTCTCCAGTCCAAACCAAAAAAAAAATTATTTTCTGTGTTTGTGAATTGTGTGCGCAGTAGCCGCACGTGCATCAACAAAGTAGTGCCAAGCGTGCGCCTGTGTCATAAGTAAAGGGCCAGCTGGCTTGACCGTTAAAGGATGCTGTAAACCCCAAAGTACACTCCAGTTCAAACCAAAAAAAATAATATTTTTTGTGTGTTTGTGAATTGTGTGCGCAGTAGCTGCACGTGCATCAACAAAGTAGTGCCAAGCGTGCGCCTGTGTCATAAGTAAAGGGCCGGCTGGCTTGACCGTTAAAGGGTGCTGTAACCCCCAAAGTACACTCCAGTCCAAACCAAAAAAAAAATTATTTTCTGTGTTTGTGAATTGTGTGCGCAGTAGCCGCACATGCATCAACAAAGTAGTGCCAAGCGTGCGCCTGTGTCATAAGTAAAGGGCCGGCTGGCTTGACCATTAAAGGGTGCTGTAACCCCCAAAGTACACTCCAGTTCAAACCCAAAAAATTAAATTTTTTGTGTGTTTGTGAATTGTGTGCGCAGTAGCCGCACGTGCATCAACAAAGTAGTGCCAAGCGTGCGCCTGTGTCATATGTAAAGGGCCGGCAGGCTTGACCGTTAAAGGGTGCTGTAAACGCCAAAGTACACTCCAGTTCAAACCAAAAAAATTATATTTTTTGTGTGTTTGTGAATTGTGTGCGCAGTGGCCGCACGGGCATCAACAAAGTAGTGCTAAGCGTGCGCCTGTGTCATAAGTAAAGGGCCGGCTGGCTTGACCGTTAAAGGGTGCTGTAACCCCCAAAGTACACTCCAGTCCAAACTAAAAAAAAAATTATTTTCTGTGTTTGTGAATTGTGTGCGCAGTAGACGCACGTGCATCAACAAAGAAGTGCCAAGCGTGCGCCTGTGTCATAAGTAAAGGGCCGGCTGGATTGACCGTTAATGGGTGCTGTAACCCCCAAAGTACACTCCAGTCCAAACCAAAAAAAAAATTATTTTCTGTGTTTGTGAATTGTGTGCGCAGTAGCCGCAGGTGCATCAACAAAGTAGTGCCAAGCGTGCGCCTGTGTCATAAGTAAAGGGCCGGCTGGCTTGACCGTTAAAGGGTGCTGTAACGCCCAAAGTACACTCCAGTTCAAACCAAAAAAATTAATTTTTTTATGTGTTTGTGAATTGTGTGCGCAGTAGCCGCACGTGCATCAACAAAGTAGAGCCAAGCGTGCGCCTGTGTCATATGTAAAGGGCCGGCTGTCTTGACCGTTAAAGGGTGCTGTGAACCCCAAAGTACACTCAAGTTCAAACCAAAAAAATTATATTTTTTGTGTGTTTGTGAATTGTGTGCGCAGTAGCCGCACATGCATCAACAAAGTAGTGCCAAGCGTGCGCCTGTGTCATAAGTAAAGGGCCGGCTGGCTTGACCATTAAAGGGTGCTGTAACCCCCAAAGTACACTCCAGTTCAAACCCAAAAAATTAAATTTTTTGTGTGTTTGTGAATTGTGTGCGCAGTAGCCGCACGTGCATCAACAAAGTAGTGCCAAGCGTGCGCCTGTGTCATATGTAAAGGGCCGGCAGGCTTGACCGTTAAAGGGTGCTGTAAACCCCAAAGTACACTCCAGTTCAAACCAAAAAAATTATATTTTTTGTGTGTTTGTGAATTGTGTGCGCAGTAGCCGCACGTGCATCAACAAAGTAGTGCTAAGCGTGCGCCTGTGTCATAAGTAAAGGGCCGGCTGGCTTGACCGTTAAAGGGTGCTGTAACCCCCAAAGTACACTCCAGTCCAAACTAAAAAAAAAATTATTTTCTGTGTTTGTGAATTGTGTGCGCAGTAGCCGCACGTGCATCAACAAAGTAGTGCCAAGCGTGCGCCTGTGTCATAAGTAAAGGGCCGGCTGGATTGACCGTTAAAGGGTGCTGTAACCCCCAAAGTACACTCCAGTCCAAACCAAAAAAAAAATTATTTTCTGTGTTTGTGAATTGTGTGCGCAGTAGCCGCAGGTGCATCAACAAAGTAGTGCCAAGCGTGCGCCTGTGTCATAAGTAAAGGGCCGGCTGGCTTGACCGTTAAAGGGTGCTGTAACGCCCAAAGTACACTCCAGTTCAAACCAAAAAAATTAAATTTTTTATGTGTTTGTGAATTGTGTGCGCAGTAGCCGCACGTGCATCAACAAAGTAGAGCCAAGCGTGCGCCTGTGTCATATGTAAAGGGCCGGCTGTCTTGACCGTTAAAGGGTGCTGTAAACCCCAAAGTACACTCAAGTTCAAACCAAAAAAATTATATTTTTTGTGTGTTTGTGAATTGTGTGCGCAGTAGCCGCACATGCATCAACAAAGTAGTGCCAAGCGTGCGCCTGTGTCATAAGTAAAGGGCCGGCTGGCTTGACTATTAAAGGGTGCTGTAATCCCCAAACTACACTCCAGTCCAAACCAAAAAAAAAAATTTTTTGTGTGTTTGTGAATTGTGTGCGCAGTAGCCGCACGTGCATCAACAAAGTAGTGCCAAGCATGCGCCTGTGTCATAAGTAAAGGGCCGGCTGGCTTGACCGTTAAAGGATGCTGTAACTCATAAAAAGAACACTCCAGTTCAAACCAAAAAAATAATATTTTTTGTGTGTTTGTGAATTGTGTGCGCAGTAGCCGCACGTGCATCAACAAAGTAGTGCGAAGCGTGCGCCTGTGTCATAAGTAAAGGGCCGGCTGGCTTGACCGTTAAAGGGTGCTGTAATCCCCAAAGTACACTCCAGTCCAAACCAAAAAAAAAATTATTTTCTGTGTTTGTGAATTGTGTTCGCAGTAGCCGCACGTGCATCAACAAAGTAGTGCCAAGCGTGCGCCTGTGTTATAAGTAATGGGCCGGCTGGCTTGACCGTTAAAGGGTGCTGTATCCCCCAAAATACACTCCAGTCCAAACCAAAAAAAAAATTATTTTCTGTGTTTGTGAATTGTGTGCGCAGTAGCCGCACGTGCATCAACAAAGTAGTGCAAAGCGTGTGCCTGTGTCATAAGTAAAGGGCCAGCTGGCTTGAACGTTAAAGGGTGCTGTAACCCCCAAACTACACTCCAGTCCAAACCAAAAAAAAAATTATTTTCTGTGTTTGTGAATTGTGTGCGCAGTAGCCGCACGTGCATCAACAAAGTAGTGCCAAGCGTTCACCTGTGTCATAAGAAAAGGGCCAGCTTGCTTGACCGTTAAAGTGTGCTGTAACCCCCAAAGTACACTCCAGTTCAAACCAAAAAAATAATATTTTTTGTGTGTTTGTGAATTGTGTGCGCAGTAGCCGCATGTGCATCAACAAAGTAGTGCCAAGCGTGCGCCTGTGTCATAAGTAAAGGGCCGGCTGGCTTGACCGTTAAAGGGTGCTGTAAACCCCAAAGTACACTCCAGTCCAAACCAAAAAAAAAAATATTTTCTGTGTTTGTGAATTGTGTTCGCAGTAGCTGCACGTGCATCAACAAAGTAGTGCCAAGCGTGCGCCTGTGTTATAAGTAAAGGGCCGGCTAGCTTGACCATTAAAGGGTGCTGTAACCCCCAAAGTACACTCCAGTCCAAACCAAAAAAAAAATTATTTTCTGTGTTTGTGAATTGTGTGCGCAGTAGCCGCACGTGCATCAACAAAGTAGTGCCAAGCGTGCGCCTGTGTCATAAGTAAAGGGCCGGCTGGCTTGACCGTTAAAGGGTGCTGTAACCCCCAAAGTACACTCCAGTCCAAACCAAAAAAAAAATTATTTTCTGTGTTTGTGAATTGTGTGCGCAGTAGCCGCACATGCATCAACAAAGTAGTGCCAAGCGTGCGCCTGTGTCATAAGTAAAGGGCCGGCTGGCTTGACCATTAAAGGGTGCTGTAACCCCCAAAGTACACTCCAGTTCAAACCCAAAAAATTAAATTTTTTGTGTGTTTGTGAATTGTGTGCGCAGTAGCCGCACGTGCATCAACAAAGTAGTGCCAAGCGTGCGCCTGTGTCATATGTAAAGGGCCGGCAGGCTTGACCGTTAAAGGGTGCTGTAAACCCCAAAGTACACTCCAGTTCAAACCAAAAAAATTATATTTTTTGTGTGTTTGTGAATTGTGTGCGCAGTAGCCGCACGGGCATCAACAAAGTAGTGCTAAGCGTGCGCCTGTGTCATAAGTAAAGGGCCGGCTGGCTTGACCGTTAAAGGGTGCTGTAACCCCCAAAGTACACTCCAGTCCAAACTAAAAAAAAAATTATTTTCTGTGTTTGTGAATTGTGTGCGCAGTAGCCGCACGTGCATCAACAAAGTAGTGCCAAGCGTGCGCCTGTGTCATAAGTAAAGGGCCGGCTGGATTGACCGTTAAAGGGTGCTGTAACCCCCAAAGTACACTCCAGTCCAAACCAAAAAAAAAATTATTTTCTGTGTTTGTGAATTGTGTGCGCAGTAGCCGCAGGTGCATCAACAAAGTAGTGCCAAGCGTGCGCCTGTGTCATAAGTAAAGGGCCGGCTGGCTTGACCGTTAAAGGGTGCTGTAACGCCCAAAGTACACTCCAGTTCAAACCAAAAAAATTAAATTTTTTATGTGTTTGTGAATTGTGTGCGCAGTAGCCGCACGTGCATCAACAAAGTAGAGCCAAGCGTGCGCCTGTGTCATATGTAAAGGGCCGGCTGTCTTGACCGTTAAAGGGTGCTGTGAACCCCAAAGTACACTCAAGTTCAAACCAAAAAAATTATATTTTTTGTGTGTTTGTGAATTGTGTGCGCAGTAGCCGCACATGCATCAACAAAGTAGTGCCAAGCGTGCGCCTGTGTCATAAGTAAAGGGCCGGCTGGCTTGACCATTAAAGGGTGCTGTAACCCCCAAAGTACACTCCAGTTCAAACCCAAAAAATTAAATTTTTTGTGTGTTTGTGAATTGTGTGCGCAGTAGCCGCACGTGCATCAACAAAGTAGTGCCAAGCGTGCGCCTGTGTCATATGTAAAGGGCCGGCAGGCTTGACCGTTAAAGGGTGCTGTAAACCCCAAAGTACACTCCAGTTCAAACCAAAAAAATAATATTTTTTGTGTGTTTGTGAATTGTGTGCGCAGTAGCCGCACGGGCATCAACAAAGTAGTGCTAAGCGTGCGCCTGTGTCATAAGTAAAGGGCCGGCTGGCTTGACCGTTAAAGGCTGCTGTAACCCCCAAAGTACACTCCAGTCCAAACTAAAAAAAAAATTATTTTCTGTGTTTGTGAATTGTGTGCGCAGTAGCCGCACGTGCATCAACAAAGTAGTGCCAAGCGTGCGCCTGTGTCATAAGTAAAGGGCCGGCTGGATTGACCGTTAAAGGGTGCTGTAACCCCCAAAGTACACTCCAGTCCAAACCAAAAAAAAAATTATTTTCTGTGTTTGTGAATTGTGTGCGCAGTAGCCGCAGGTGCATCAACAAAGTAGTGCCAAGCGTGCGCCTGTGTCATAAGTAAAGGGCCGGCTGGCTTGACCGTTAAAGGGTGCTGTAACGCCCAAAGTACACTCCAGTTCAAACCAAAAAAATTAAATTTTTTATGTGTTTGTGAATTGTGTGCGCAGTAGCCGCACGTGCATCATCAAAGTAGAGCCAAGCGTGCGCCTGTGTCATATGTAAAGGGCCGGCTGTCTTGACCGTTAAAGGGTGCTGTAAACCCCAAAGTACACTCAAGTTCAAACCAAAAAAATTATATTTTTTATGTGTTTGTGATTTGTGTGCGCAGTAGCCGCACATGCATCAACAAAGTAGTGCCAAGCGTGCGCCTGTGTCATAAGTAAAGGGCCGGCTGGCTTGACTATTAAAGGGTGCTGTAATCCCCAAACTACACTCCAGTCCAAACCAAAAAAAAAAAATTTTTGTGTGTTTGTGAATTGTGTGCGCAGTAGCCCCACGTGCATCAACAAAGTAGTGCCAAGCGTGCGCCTGTGTCATAAGTAAAGGGCCGGCTGGCTTGACCGTTAAAGGATGCTGTAACTCCCAAAGTACACTCCAGTTCAAACCAAAAAAATAATATTTTTTGTGTGTTTGTGAATTGTGTGCGCAGTAGCCGCACGTGCATCAACAAAGTAGTGCCAAGCGTGCGCCTGTGTCATAAGTAAAGGGCCGGCTGGCTTGACCGTTAAAGGGTGCTGTAATCCCCAAAGTACACTCCAGTCCAAACCAAAAAAAAAAATATTTTCTGTGTTTGTGAATTGTGTTCGCAGTAGCCGCACGTGCATCAACAAAGTAGTGCCAAGCGTGCGCCTGTGTTATAAGTAATGGGCCGGCTGGCTTGACCGTTAAAGGGTGCTGTATCCCCCAAATTACACTCCAGTCCAAACCAAAAAAAAAATTATTTTTTGTGTTTGTGAATTGTGTGCGCAGTAGCCGCACGTGCATCAACAAAGTAGTGCAAAGCGTGTGCCTGTGTCATAAGTAAAGGGCCAGCTGGCTTGACCGTTAAAGGGTGCTGTAACCCCCAAACTACACTCCAGTCCAAACCAAAAAAAAAATTATTTTCTGTGTTTGTGAATTGTGTGCGCAGTAGCCGCACGTGCATCAACAAAGTAGTGCCAAGCGTTCGACTGTGTCATAAGAAAAGGGCCAGCTTGCTTGACCGTTAAAGTGTGCTGTAACCCCCAAAGTACACTCCAGTTCAAACCAAAAAAATAATATTTTTTGTGTGTTTGTGAATTGTGTGCGCAGTAGCCGCATGTGCATCAACAAAGTAGTGCCAAGCGTGCGCCTGTGTCATAAGTAAAGGGCCGGCTGGCTTGACCGTTAAAGGGTGCTGTAAACCCCAAAGTACACTTCAGTCCAAACCAAAAAAAAATATATTTTCTGTGTTTGTGAATTGTGTTCGCAGTAGCTGCACGTGCATCAACAAAGTAGTGCCAAGCGTGCGCCTGTGTTATAAGTAAAGGGCCGGCTAGCTTGACCATTAAAGGGTGCTGTAACCCCCAAAGTACACTCCAGTCCAAACCAAAAAAAAAATTATTTTCTATGTTTGTGAATTGTGTGCGCAGTAGACGCACGTGCATCAACAAAGTAGTGCAAAGCGTGCGCCTGTGTCATAAGTAAAGGGCCGGCTGGCTTGACCGTTAAAGGGTGCTGTAACCCCCAAAGTACACTCCAGTCCAAACCAAAAAAAAAAATATTTTCTGTGTTTGTGAATTGTGTGCGCAGTAGCCGCACGTGCATCAACAAAGTAGTGCCAAGCGTGCGCCTGTGTCATAAGTAAAGGGCCGGCTGGCTTGACCGTTAAAGGGTGCTGTAGCCCCCAAAGTACACTCCAGTTCAAACCAAAAAAATTAAATTTTTTGTGTGTTTGTGAATTGTGTGCGCAGTAGCCGCACGTGCATCAACAAAGTAGTGCCAAGCGTGCGCCTGTGTCATATGTAAAGTGCCGGCTGGCTTGACCGTTAAAGGGTGCTGTAAACCCCAAAGTACACTCCAGTTCAAACCAAAAAAATTATATTTTTTGTGTGTTTGTGAATTGTGTGCGCAGTAGCCGCACGTGCATCAACAAAGTAGTGCTAAGCGTGCGCCTGTGTCATAAGTAAAGGGCCGGCTGGCTTGACCGTTAAAGGGTGCTGTAACCCCCAAAGTACACTCCAGTCCAAACCAAAAAAAAAAATATTTTCTGTGTTTGTGAATTGTGTGCGCAGTACCCGCACGTGCATCAACAAAGTAGTGCCAAGCGTGCGCCTGTGTCATAAGTAAAGGGCCGGCTGGCTTGACCGTTAAAGGGTGCTGTAACCCCCAAAGTACACTCCAGTCCAAACCAAAAAAAAATATATTTTCTGTGTTTGTGAATTGTGTGCGCAGTAGCCGCACGTGCATCAACAAAGTAGTGCCAAGCGTGTGCCTGTGTCATAAGTAAAGGGCCGGCTGGCTTGACCGTTAAAGGGTGCTGTAATGCCCAAAGTACACTCCAGTTCAAACCAAAAAAATTAAATTTTTTGTGTGTTTGTGAATTGTGTGCGCAGTAGCCGCACGTGCATCAACAAAGTTGAGCCAAGCATGCGCCTGTGTCATATGTAAAGGGCCGGCTGTCTTGACCGTTAAAGGGTGCTGTAAACCCCAAAGTACACTCCAGTTCAAACCAAAAAAATTATATTTTTTTGTGTGTTTGTGAATTGTGTGCGCAGTAGCCGCACGTGCATCAACAAAGTAGTGCCAAGCGTGCGCCTGTGTCATAAGTAAAGGGCCGGCTGGCTTGACCATTAAAGGGTGCTGTAACCCCCAAACTACACTCCAGTCCAAACCAAAAAAAAAATTATTTTCTGTGTTTGTGAATTGTGTGCGCAGTAGCCTCACGTGCATCAACAAAGTAGTGCCAAGCGTGCGCCTGTGTCATAAGTAAAGGGCCGGCTGGCTTGACCGTTAAAGGGTGCTGTAACCCCCAAACTACACTCCAGTCCAAACCAAAAAATATATACTTTCTGTGTTTGTGAATTGTGTGCGCAGTAGCCGCACGTGCATCAACAAAGTAGTGCCAAGCGTGCGCCTGTGTCATAAGTAAAGGGCCAGCTGGCTTGACCGTTAAAGGATGCTGTAACCCCCAAAGTACACTCCAGTTCAAACCAAAAAAAATAATATTTTTTGTGTGTTTGTGAATTGTGTGCGCAGTAGCCGCACGTGCATCAACAAAGTAGTGCCAAGCGTGTGACTGTGTCATAAGTTAAGGGCCGGCTGGCTTGACCGTTAAAGGGTGCTGTAACCCCCAAAGTACACTCCAGTCCAAACCAAAAAAAAAATTATTTTCTGTGTTTGTGAATTGTGTGCGCAGTAGCCGCACGTGCATCAAAAAAGTAGTGCCAAGCATGCGCCTGTGTCATAAGTAAAGGGCCGGCTGGCTTGACCGTTAAAGGGTGCTGTAACGCCCAAAGTACACTCCAGTTCAAACCAAAAAAATTAAATTTTTTATGTGTTTGTGAATTGTGTGCGCAGTAGCCGCACGTGCATCAACAAAGTAGAGCCAAGCGTGCGCCTGTGTCATATGTAAAGGGCCGGCTGTCTTGACCGTTAAAGGGTGCTGTAAACCCCAAAGTACACTCAAGTTCAAACCAAAAAAATTATATTTTTTGTGTGTTTGTGAATTGTGTGCGCAGTAGCCGCACATGCATCAACAAAGTAGTGCCAAGCGTGCGCCTGTGTCATAAGTAAAGGGCCGGCTGGCTTGACTATTAAAGGGTGCTGTAATCCCCAAACTACACTCCAGTCCAAACCAAAAAAAAAAATTTTTTGTGTGTTTGTGAATTGTGTGCGCAGTAGCCGCACGTGCATCAACAAAGTAGTGCCAAGCATGCGCCTGTGTCATAAGTAAAGGGCCGGCTGGCTTGACCGTTAAAGGATGCTGTAACTCATAAAAAGAACACTCCAGTTCAAACCAAAAAAATAATATTTTTTGTGTGTTTGTGAATTGTGTGCGCAGTAGCCGCACGTGCATCAACAAAGTAGTGCGAAGCGTGCGCCTGTGTCATAAGTAAAGGGCCGGCTGGCTTGACCGTTAAAGGGTGCTGTAATCCCCAAAGTACACTCCAGTCCAAACCAAAAAAAAAATTATTTTCTGTGTTTGTGAATTGTGTTCGCAGTAGCCGCACGTGCATCAACAAAGTAGTGCCAAGCGTGCGCCTGTGTTATAAGTAATGGGCCGGCTGGCTTGACCGTTAAAGGGTGCTGTATCCCCCAAAATACACTCCAGTCCAAACCAAAAAAAAAATTATTTTCTGTGTTTGTGAATTGTGTGCGCAGTAGCCGCACGTGCATCAACAAAGTAGTGCAAAGCGTGTGCCTGTGTCATAAGTAAAGGGCCAGCTGGCTTGAACGTTAAAGGGTGCTGTAACCCCCAAACTACACTCCAGTCCAAACCAAAAAAAAAATTATTTTCTGTGTTTGTGAATTGTGTGCGCAGTAGCCGCACGTGCATCAACAAAGTAGTGCCAAGCGTTCACCTGTGTCATAAGAAAAGGGCCAGCTTGCTTGACCGTTAAAGTGTGCTGTAACCCCCAAAGTACACTCCAGTTCAAACCAAAAAAATAATATTTTTTGTGTGTTTGTGAATTGTGTGCGCAGTAGCCGCATGTGCATCAACAAAGTAGTGCCAAGCGTGCGCCTGTGTCATAAGTAAAGGGCCGGCTGGCTTGACCGTTAAAGGGTGCTGTAAACCCCAAAGTACACTCCAGTCCAAACCAAAAAAAAAAATATTTTCTGTGTTTGTGAATTGTGTTCGCAGTAGCTGCACGTGCATCAACAAAGTAGTGCCAAGCGTGCGCCTGTGTTATAAGTAAAGGGCCGGCTAGCTTGACCATTAAAGGGTGCTGTAACCCCCAAAGTACACTCCAGTCCAAACCAAAAAAAAAATTATTTTCTGTGTTTGTGAATTGTGTGCGCAGTAGCCGCACGTGCATCAACAAAGTAGTGCCAAGCGTGCGCCTGTGTCATAAGTAAAGGGCCGGCTGGCTTGACCGTTAAAGGGTGCTGTAACCCCCAAAGTACACTCCAGTCCAAACCAAAAAAAAAATTATTTTCTGTGTTTGTGAATTGTGTGCGCAGTAGCCGCACATGCATCAACAAAGTAGTGCCAAGCGTGCGCCTGTGTCATAAGTAAAGGGCCGGCTGGCTTGACCATTAAAGGGTGCTGTAACCCCCAAAGTACACTCCAGTTCAAACCCAAAAAATTAAATTTTTTGTGTGTTTGTGAATTGTGTGCGCAGTAGCCGCACGTGCATCAACAAAGTAGTGCCAAGCGTGCGCCTGTGTCATATGTAAAGGGCCGGCAGGCTTGACCGTTAAAGGGTGCTGTAAACCCCAAAGTACACTCCAGTTCAAACCAAAAAAATTATATTTTTTGTGTGTTTGTGAATTGTGTGCGCAGTAGCCGCACGGGCATCAACAAAGTAGTGCTAAGCGTGCGCCTGTGTCATAAGTAAAGGGCCGGCTGGCTTGACCGTTAAAGGGTGCTGTAACCCCCAAAGTACACTCCAGTCCAAACTAAAAAAAAAATTATTTTCTGTGTTTGTGAATTGTGTGCGCAGTAGCCGCACGTGCATCAACAAAGTAGTGCCAAGCGTGCGCCTGTGTCATAAGTAAAGGGCCGGCTGGATTGACCGTTAAAGGGTGCTGTAACCCCCAAAGTACACTCCAGTCCAAACCAAAAAAAAAATTATTTTCTGTGTTTGTGAATTGTGTGCGCAGTAGCCGCAGGTGCATCAACAAAGTAGTGCCAAGCGTGCGCCTGTGTCATAAGTAAAGGGCCGGCTGGCTTGACCGTTAAAGGGTGCTGTAACGCCCAAAGTACACTCCAGTTCAAACCAAAAAAATTAAATTTTTTATGTGTTTGTGAATTGTGTGCGCAGTAGCCGCACGTGCATCAACAAAGTAGAGCCAAGCGTGCGCCTGTGTCATATGTAAAGGGCCGGCTGTCTTGACCGTTAAAGGGTGCTGTGAACCCCAAAGTACACTCAAGTTCAAACCAAAAAAATTATATTTTTTGTGTGTTTGTGAATTGTGTGCGCAGTAGCCGCACATGCATCAACAAAGTAGTGCCAAGCGTGCGCCTGTGTCATAAGTAAAGGGCCGGCTGGCTTGACCATTAAAGGGTGCTGTAACCCCCAAAGTACACTCCAGTTCAAACCCAAAAAATTAAATTTTTTGTGTGTTTGTGAATTGTGTGCGCAGTAGCCGCACGTGCATCAACAAAGTAGTGCCAAGCGTGCGCCTGTGTCATATGTAAAGGGCCGGCAGGCTTGACCGTTAAAGGGTGCTGTAAACCCCAAAGTACACTCCAGTTCAAACCAAAAAAATAATATTTTTTGTGTGTTTGTGAATTGTGTGCGCAGTAGCCGCACGGGCATCAACAAAGTAGTGCTAAGCGTGCGCCTGTGTCATAAGTAAAGGGCCGGCTGGCTTGACCGTTAAAGGCTGCTGTAACCCCCAAAGTACACTCCAGTCCAAACTAAAAAAAAAATTATTTTCTGTGTTTGTGAATTGTGTGCGCAGTAGCCGCACGTGCATCAACAAAGTAGTGCCAAGCGTGCGCCTGTGTCATAAGTAAAGGGCCGGCTGGATTGACCGTTAAAGGGTGCTGTAACCCCCAAAGTACACTCCAGTCCAAACCAAAAAAAAAATTATTTTCTGTGTTTGTGAATTGTGTGCGCAGTAGCCGCAGGTGCATCAACAAAGTAGTGCCAAGCGTGCGCCTGTGTCATAAGTAAAGGGCCGGCTGGCTTGACCGTTAAAGGGTGCTGTAACGCCCAAAGTACACTCCAGTTCAAACCAAAAAAATTAAATTTTTTATGTGTTTGTGAATTGTGTGCGCAGTAGCCGCACGTGCATCATCAAAGTAGAGCCAAGCGTGCGCCTGTGTCATATGTAAAGGGCCGGCTGTCTTGACCGTTAAAGGGTGCTGTAAACCCCAAAGTACACTCAAGTTCAAACCAAAAAAATTATATTTTTTATGTGTTTGTGATTTGTGTGCGCAATAGCCGGACATGCATCAACAAAGTAGTGCCAAGCGTGCGCCTGTGTCATAAGTAAAGGGCCGGCTGGCTTGACTATTAAAGGGTGCTGTAATCCCCAAACTACACTCCAGTCCAAACCAAAAAAAAAAAATTTTTGTGTGTTTGTGAATTGTGTGCGCAGTAGCCCCACGTGCATCAACAAAGTAGTGCCAAGCGTGCGCCTGTGTCATAAGTAAAGGGCCGGCTGGCTTGACCGTTAAAGGATGCTGTAACTCCCAAAGTACACTCCAGTTCAAACCAAAAAAATAATATTTTTTGTGTGTTTGTGAATTGTGTGCGCAGTAGCCGCACGTGCATCATCAAAGTAGTGCCAAGCGTGCGCCTGTGTCATAAGTAAAGGGCCGGCTGGCTTGACCGTTAAAGGGTGCTGTAATCCCCAAAGTACACTCCAGTCCAAACCAAAAAAAAAATTATTTTCTGTGTTTGTGAATTGTGTTCGCAGTAGCCGCACGTGCATCAACAAAGTAGTGCCAAGCGTGCGCCTGTGTTATAAGTAATGGGCCGGCTGGCTTGACCGTTAAAGGGTGCTGTATCCCCCAAAATACACTCCAGTCCAAACCAAAAAAAAAATTATTTTTTGTGTTTGTGAATTGTGTGCGCAGTAGCCGCACGTGCATCAACAAAGTAGTGCAAAGCGTGTGCCTGTGTCATAAGTAAAGGGCCAGCTGGCTTGACCGTTAAAGGGTGCTGTAACCCCCAAACTACACTCCAGTCCAAACCAAAAAAAAAATTATTTTCTGTGTTTGTGAATTGTGTGCGCAGTAGCCGCACGTGCATCAACAAAGTAGTGCCAAGCGTTCGACTGTGTCATAAGAAAAGGGCCAGCTTGCTTGACCGTTAAAGTGTGCTGTAACCCCCAAAGTACACTCCAGTTCAAACCAAAAAAATAATATTTTTTGTGTGTTTGTGAATTGTGTGCGCAGTAGCCGCATGTGCATCAACAAAGTAGTGCCAAGCGTGCGCCTGTGTCATAAGTAAAGGGCCGGCTGGCTTGACCGTTAAAGGGTGCTGTAAACCCCAAAGTACACTTCAGTCCAAACCAAAAAAAAAAATATTTTCTGTGTTTGTGAATTGTGTTCGCAGTAGCTGCACGTGCATCAACAAAGTAGTGCCAAGCGTGCGCCTGTGTTATAAGTAAAGGGCCGGCTAGCTTGACCATTAAAGGGTGCTGTAACCCCCAAAGTACACTCCAGTCCAAACCAAAAAAAAAATTATTTTCTATGTTTGTGAATTGTGTGCGCAGTAGACGCACGTGCATCAACAAAGTAGTGCCAAGCGTGCGCCTGTGTCATAAGTAAAGGGCCGGCTGGCTTGACCGTTAAAGGGTGCTGTAACCCCCAAAGTACACTCCAGTTCAAACCAAAAAAATTAAATTTTTTATGTGTTTGTGAATTGTGTGCGCAGTAGCCGCACGTGCATCAACAAAGTAGTGCCAAGCGTGCGCCTGTGTCATAAGTAAAGGGCCGGCTGGCTTGACCGTTAAAGGGTGCTGTAGCCCCCAAAGTACACTCCAGTTCAAACCAAAAAAATTAAATTTTTTGTGTGTTTGTGAATTGTGTGCGCAGTAGCCGCACGTGCATCAACAAAGTAGTGCCAAGCGTGCGCCTGTGTCATATGTAAAGTGCCGGCTGGCTTGACCGTTAAAGGGTGCTGTAAACCCCAAAGTACACTCCAGTTCAAACCAAAAAAATTATATTTTTTGTGTGTTTGTGAATTGTGTGCGCAGTAGCCGCACGTGCATCAACAAAGTAGTGCTAAGCGTGCGCCTGTGTCATAAGTAAAGGGCCGGCTGGCTTGACCGTTAAAGGGTGCTGTAACCCCCAAAGTACACTCCAGTCCAAACCAAAAAAAAAAATATTTTCTGTGTTTGTGAATTGTGTGCGCAGTACCCGCACGTGCATCAACAAAGTAGTGCCAAGCGTGCGCCTGTGTCATAAGTAAAGGGCCGGCTGGCTTGACCGTTAAAGGGTGCTGTAACCCCCAAAGTACACTCCAGTCCAAACCAAAAAAAAATATATTTTCTGTGTTTGTGAATTGTGTGCGCAGTAGCCGCACGTGCATCAACAAAGTAGTGCCAAGCGTGTGCCTGTGTCATAAGTAAAGGGCCGGCTGGCTTGACCGTTAAAGGGTGCTGTAATGCCCAAAGTACACTCCAGTTCAAACCAAAAAAATTAAATTTTTTGTGTGTTTGTGAATTGTGTGCGCAGTAGCCGCACGTGCATCAACAAAGTTGAGCCAAGCATGCGCCTGTGTCATATGTAAAGGGCCGGCTGTCTTGACCGTTAAAGGGTGCTGTAAACCCCAAAGTACACTCCAGTTCAAACCAAAAAAATTATATTTTTTTGTGTGTTTGTGAATTGTGTGCGCAGTAGCCGCACGTGCATCAACAAAGTAGTGCCAAGCGTGCGCCTGTGTCATAAGTAAAGGGCCGGCTGGCTTGACCATTAAAGGGTGCTGTAACCCCCAAACTACACTCCAGTCCAAACCAAAAAAAAAATTATTTTCTGTGTTTGTGAATTGTGTGCGCAGTAGCCTCACGTGCATCAACAAAGTAGTGCCAAGCGTGCGCCTGTGTCATAAGTAAAGGGCCGGCTGGCTTGACCGTTAAAGGGTGCTGTAACCCCCAAACTACACTCCAGTCCAAACCAAAAAATATATACTTTCTGTGTTTGTGAATTGTGTGCGCAGTAGCCGCACGTGCATCAACAAAGTAGTGCCAAGCGTGCGCCTGTGTCATAAGTAAAGGGCCAGCTGGCTTGACCGTTAAAGGATGCTGTAACCCCCAAAGTACACTCCAGTTCAAACCAAAAAAAATAATATTTTTTGTGTGTTTGTGAATTGTGTGCGCAGTAGCCGCACGTGCATCAACAAAGTAGTGCCAAGCGTGCGCCTGTGTCATAAGTTAAGGGCCGGCTGGCTTGACCGTTAAAGGGTGCTGTAACCCCCAAAGTACACTCCAGTCCAAACCAAAAAAAAAATTATTTTCTGTGTTTGTGAATTGTGTGCGCAGTAGCCGCACGTGCATCAAAAAAGTAGTGCCAAGCATGCGCCTGTGTCATAAGTAAAGGGCCGGCTGGCTTGACCGTTAAAGGGTGCTGTAACGCCCAAAGTACACTCCAGTTCAAACCAAAAAAATTAAATTTTTTATGTGTTTGTGAATTGTGTGCGCAGTAGCCGCACGTGCATCAACAAAGTAGAGCCAAGCGTGCGCCTGTGTCATATGTAAAGGGCCAGCTGTCTTGACCATTAAAGGGTGCTGTAAACCCCAAAGTACACTCAAGTTCAAACCAATAAAATTATATTTTTTGTGTGTTTGTGAATTGTGTGCGCAGTAGCCGCACATGCATCAACAAAGTAGTGCCAAGCGTGCGCCTGTGTCATAAGTAAAGGGCCGGCTTGCTTGACCATTAAAGGGTGCTGTAACCCCCAAACTACACTCCAGTGCAGACCAAAAAAAAATTATTTTCTGTGTTTGTGAATTGTGTGCGCAGTAGCCGCACGTGCATCAACAAAGTAGTGCCAAGCGTGCGCCTGTGTCATAATGAAAGGGCCAGCTGGCTTGACCGTTAAAGGATGCTGTAACCCCCAAAGTACACTCCAGTTCAAACCAAAAAAATAATATTTTTTGTGTGTTTGTGAATTGTGTGCGCAGTAGCCGCACGTGCATCAACAAAGTAGTGCCAAGCGTGCGCCTGTGTCATAAGTAAAGGGCCGGCTGGCTTGACCGTTAAAGGGTGCTGTAGCCCCCAAAGTACACTCCAGTTCAAACCAAAAAAATTAAATTTTTTGTGTGTTTGTGAATTGTGTGCGCAGTAGCCGCACGTGCATCAACAAAGTAGTGCCAAGCGTGCGCCTGTGTCATATGTAAAGTGCCGGCTGGCTTGACCGTTAAAGGGTGCTGTAAACCCCAAAGTACACTCCAGTTCAAACCAAAAAAATTATATTTTTTGTGTGTTTGTGAATTGTGTGCGCAGTAGCCGCACGTGCATCAACAAAGTAGTGCTAAGCGTGCGCCTGTGTCATAAGTAAAGGGCCGGCTGGCTTGACCGTTAAAGGGTGCTGTAACCCCCAAAGTACACTCCAGTCCAAACCAAAAAAAAAAATATTTTCTGTGTTTGTGAATTGTGTGCGCAGTACCCGCACGTGTATCAACAAAGTAGTGCCAAGCGTGCGCCTGTGTCATAAGTAAAGGGCCGGCTGGCTTGACCGTTAAAGGGTGCTGTAACCCCCAAAGTACACTCCAGTCCAAACCAAAAAAATATATATTTTCTGTGTTTGTGAATTGTGTGCGCAGTAGCCGCACGTGCATCAACAAAGTAGTGCCAAGCGTGTGCCTGTGTCATAAGTAAAGGGCCGGCTGGCTTGACCGTTAAAGGGTGCTGTAATGCCCAAAGTACACTCCAGTTCAAACCAAAAAAATTAAATTTTTTGTGTGTTTGTGAATTGTGTGCGCAGTAGCCGCACGTGCATCAACAAAGTTGAGCCAAGCATGCGCCTGTGTCATATGTAAAGGGCCGGCTGTCTTGACCGTTAAAGGGTGCTGTAAACCCCAAAGTACACTCCAGTTCAAACCAAAAAAATTATATTTTTTTGTGTGTTTGTGAATTGTGTGCGCAGTAGCCGCACGTGCATCAACAAAGTAGTGCCAAGCGTGCGCCTGTGTCATAAGTAAAGGGCCGGCTGGCTTGACCATTAAAGGGTGCTGTAACCCCCAAACTACACTCCAGTCCAAACCAAAAAAAAAATTATTTTCTGTGTTTGTGAATTGTGTGCGCAGTAGCCTCACGTGCATCAACAAAGTAGTGCCAAGCGTGCGCCTGTGTCATAAGTAAAGGGCCGGCTGGCTTGACCGTTAAAGGGTGCTGTAACCCCCAAACTACACTCCAGTCCAAACCAAAAAATATATACTTTCTGTGTTTGTGAATTGTGTGCGCAGTAGCCGCACGTGCATCAACAAAGTAGTGCCAAGCGTGCGCCTGTGTCATAAGTAAAGGGCCAGCTGGCTTGACCGTTAAAGGATGCTGTAACCCCCAAAGTACACTCCAGTTCAAACCAAAAAAAATAATATTTTTTGTGTGTTTGTGAATTGTGTGCGCAGTAGCCGCACGTGCATCAACAAAGTAGTGCCAAGCGTGCGCCTGTGTCATAAGTTAAGGGCCGGCTGGCTTGACCGTTAAAGGGTGCTGTAACCCCCAAAGTACACTCCAGTCCAAACCAAAAAAAAAATTATTTTCTGTGTTTGTGAATTGTGTGCGCAGTAGCCGCACGTGCATCAACAAAGTAGTGCCAAGCATGCGCCTGTGTCATAAGTAAAGGGCCGGCTGGCTTGACCGTTAAAGGGTGCTGTAACGCCCAAAGTACACTCCAGTTCAAACCAAAAAAATTAAATTTTTTATGTGTTTGTGAATTGTGTGCGCAGTAGCCGCACGTGCATCAACAAAGTAGAGCCAAGCGTGCGCCTGTGTCATATGTAAAGGGCCAGCTGTCTTGACCATTAAAGGGTGCTGTAAACCCCAAAGTACACTCAAGTTCAAACCAAAAAAATTATATTTTTTGTGTGTTTGTGAATTGTGTGCGCAGTAGCCGCACATGCATCAACAAAGTAGTGCCAAGCGTGCGCCTGTGTCATAAGTAAAGGGCCGGCTTGCTTGACCATTAAAGGGTGCTGTAACCCCCAAACTACACTCCAGTGCAGACCAAAAAAAAATTATTTTCTGTGTTTGTGAATTGTGTGCGCAGTAGCCGCACGTGCATCAACAAAGTAGTGCCAAGCGTGCGCCTGTGTCATAATGAAAGGGCCAGCTGGCTTGACCGTTAAAGGATGCTGTAACCCCCAAAGTACACTCCAGTTCAAACCAAAAAAATAATATTTTTTGTGTGTTTGTGAATTGTGTGCGCAGTAGCCGCACGTGCATCAACAAAGTAGTGCTAAGCGTGCGCCTTTGTCATAAGTAAAGGGCCGGCTGGCTTGACCGTTAAAGGGTGCTGTAACCCCCAAAGTACACTCCAGTCCAAACCAAAAAAAAAATATTTTCTGTGTTTGTGAATTGTGTGCGCAGTAGCCGCACGTGCATCAACAAAGTAGTGCCAAGCGTGCGCCTGTGTCATAAGTAAAGGGCTGGCTGGCTTGACCGTTAAAGGGTGCTGTAACCCACAAAGTACACTCCAGTTCAAACCAATAAAATTAAATTTTTTGTGTGTTTGTGAATTGTGTGCGCAGTAGCCGCACGTGCATCAACAAAGTAGTGCCAAGCGTGCGCCTGTGTCATATGTAAAGGGCCGGCTGTCTTGACCATTAAAGGGTGCTGTAAACCCCAAAGTTCACTCCAGTTCAAACCAAAAAAATTATATTTTTTGTGTGTTTGTGAATTGTGTGCGCAGTAGCCGCACGTGCATCAACAAAGTAGTGCCAAGCGTGCACCTGTGTCATAAGTAAAGGGCCGGCTGGCTTGACTATTAAAGGGTGCTGTAATCCCCAAACTACACTCCAGTCCAAACCAAAAAAAATAAATTTTTGTGTGTTTGTGAATTGTGTGCGCAGTAGCCGCACGTGCATCAACAAAGTAGTGCCAAGCGTGCGCCTGTGTCATAAGTAAAGGGCCGGCTGGCTTGACCGTTAAAGGATGCTGTAACTCCCAAAGTACACTCCAGTTCAAACCAAAAAAATAATATTTTTTGTGTGTTTGTGAATTGTGTGCGCAGTAGCCGCACGTGCATCAACAAAGTAGTGCCAAGCGTGCGCCTGTGTCATAAGTAAAGGGCCGGCTGGCTTGACCGTTAAAGGGTGCTGTAATCCCCAAAGTACACTCCAGTCCAAACCAAAAAAAAAATTATTTTCTGTGTTTGTGAATTGTGTTCGCAGTTGCCGCACGTGCATCAACAAAGTAGTGCCAAGCGTGCGCCTGTGTTATAAGTAATGGGCCGGCTGGCTTGACCGTTAAAGGGTGCTGTATCCCCCAAAATACACTCCAGTCCAAACCAAAAAAAAAAATATTTTCTGTGTTTGTGAATTGTGTGCGCAGTAGCCGCACGTGCATCAACAAAGTAGTGCAAAGCGTGTGCCTGTGTCATAAGTAAAGGGCCAGCTGGCTTGACCGTTAAAGGGTGCTGTAACCCCCAAACTACACTCCAGTCCAAACCAAAAAAAAATTATTTTCTGTGTTTGTGAATTGTGTGCGCAGTAGCCGCACGTGCATCAACAAAGTAGTGCCAAGCGTTCGCCTGTGTCATAAGAAAAGGGCCAGCTTGCTTGACCGTTAAAGTGTGCTGTAACCCCCAAAGTACACTCCAGTTCAAACCAAAAAAATAATATTTTTTGTGTGTTTGTGAATTGTGTGCGCAGTAGCCGCATGTGCATCAACAAAGTAGTGCCAAGCGTGCACCTGTGTCATAAGTAAAGGGCCGGCTGGCTTGACCGTTAAAGGGTGCTGTAAAACCCAAAGTACACTCCAGTCCAAACCAAAAAAAAAAATATTTTCTGTGTTTGTGAATTGTGTTCGCAGTAGCTGCACGTGCATCAACAAAGTAGTGCCAAGCGTGCGCCTGTGTTATAAGGAAAGGGCCGGCTAGCTTGACCATTAAAGGGTGCTGTAACCCCCAAAGTACACTCCAGTCCAAACCAAAAAAAAAATTATTTTCTGTGTTTGTGAATTGTGTGCGCAGTAGACGCACGTGCATCAACAAAGTAGTGCAAAGCGTGCGCCTGTGTCATAAGTAAAGGGCCGGCTGGCTTTACCGTTAAAGGGTGCTGTAACCCCCAAAGTACACTCCAGTCCAAACCAAAAAAAAAATTATTTTCTGTGTTTGTGAATTGTGTGCGCAGTAGCCGCACGTGCATCAACAAAGTAGTGCCAAGCGTGCGCCTGTGTCATAAGTAAAGGGCCGGCTGGCTTGACCGTTAAAGGGTGCTGTAACCCCCAAAGTACACTCCAGTTCAAACCAAAAAAATTAAATTTTTTGTGTGTTTGTGAATTGTGTGCGCAGTAGCCGCACGTGCATCAACAAAGTAGTGCCAAGCGTGCGCCTGTGTCATATGTAAAGTGCCGGCTGGCTTGACCGTTAAAGGGTGCTGTAAACCCCAAAGTACACTCCAGTTCAAACCAAAAAAATTATATTTTTTGTGTGTTTGTGAATTGTGTGCGCAGTAGCCGCACGTGCATCAACAAAGTAGTGCTAAGCGTGCGCCTGTGTCATAAGTAAAGGGCCGGCTGGCTTGACCGTTAAAGGGTGCTGTAACCCCCAAAGTACACTCCAGTCCAAACCAAAAAAAAAAATATTTTCTGTGTTTGTGAATTGTGTGCGCAGTACCCGCACGTGCATCAACAAAGTAGTGCCAAGCGTGCGCCTGTGTCATAAGTAAAGGGCCGGCTGGCTTGACCGTTAAAGGGTGCTGTAACCCCCAAAGTACACTCCAGTCCAAACCAAAAAAAAATATATTTTCTGTGTTTGTGAATTGTGTGCGCAGTAGCCGCATGTGCATCAACAAAGTAGTGCCAAGCGTGTGCCTGTGTCATAAGTAAAGGTCCGGCTGGCTTGACCGTTAAAGGGTGCTGTAACGCCCAAAGTATACTCCAGTTCAAACCAAAAAAATTAAATTTTTTGTGTGTTTGTGAATTGTGTGCGCAGTAGCCGCACGTGCATCAACAAAGTTGAGCCAAGCATGCGCCTGTGTCATATGTAAAGGGCCGGCTGTCTTGACCGTTAAAGGGTGCTGTAAACCCCAAAGTACACTCCAGTTCAAACCAAAAAAATTATATTTTTTTGTGTGTTTGTGAATTGTGTGCGCAGTAGCCGCACGTGCATCAACAAAGTAGTGCCAAGCGTGCGCCTGTGTCATAAGTAAAGGGCCGGCTGGCTTGTCCATTAAAGGGTGCTGTAACCCCCAAACTACACTCCAGTCCAAACCAAAAAAAAAATTATTTTCTGTGTTTGTGAATTGTGTGCGCAGTAGCCGCACGTGCATCAACAAAGTAGTGCCAAGCGTGCGCCTGTGTCATAAGTAAAGGGCCGGCTGGCTTGACCGTTAAAGGGTGCTGTAACCCCCAAACTACACTCCAGTCCAAACCAAAAAATATATACTTTCTGTGTTTGTGAATTGTGTGCGCAGTAGCCACACGTGCATCAACAAAGTAGTGCCAAGCGTGCGCCTGTGTCATAAGTAAAGGGCCAGCTGGCTTGACCGTTAAAGGATGCTGTAACCCCCAAAGTACACTCCAGTTCAAACCAAAAAAAATAATATTTTTTGTGTGTTTGTGAATTGTGTGCGCAGTAGCCGCACGTGCATCAACAAAGTAGTGCCAAGCGTGCGCCTGTGTCATAAGTAAAGGGCCGGCTGGCTTGACCGTTAAAGGGTGCTGTAACCCCCAAAGTACACTCCAGTCCAAACCAAAAAAAAAATTATTTTCTGTGTTTGTGAATTGTGTGCGCAGTAGCCGCACGTGCATCAACAAAGTAGTGCCAAGCATGCGCCTGTGTCATAAGTAAAGGGCCGGCTGGCTTGACCGTTAAAGGGTGCTGTAACCCCCAAAGTACACTCCAGTTCAAACCAAAAAAATTAAATTTTTTGTGTGTTTGTGAATTGTGTGCGCAGTAGCCGCACGTGCATCAACAAAGTAGTGCCAAGCGTGCGCCTGTGTCTTATGTAAAGGGCCGGCAGGCTTGACCGTTAAAGGGTGCTGTAAACCCCAAAGTACACTCCAGTTCAAACCAAAAAAATTATATTTTTTGTGTGTTTGTGAATTGTGTGCGCAGTAGCCGCACGTGCATCAACAAAGTAGTGCCAAGCGTGCGCCTGTGTCATAAGTAAAGGGCCGGCTGGCTTGACCATTAAAGGGTGCTGTAACCCCCAAACTACACTCCAGTCCAAACCAAAAAAAAAATTATTTTCTGTGTTTGTGAATTGTGTGCGCAGTAGCCGCAGGTGCATCAACAAAGTAGTGCCAAGCGTGCGCCTGTGTCATAAGTAAAGGGCCGGCTGGCTTGACCGTTAAAGGGTGCTGTAACCCCCAAACTACACTCCAGTCCAAACCAAAAAAAAAATTATTTTCTGTGTTTGTGAATTGTGTGCGCAGTAGCCGCACGTGCATCAACAAAGTAGTGCCAAGCGTGCGCCTGTGTCATAAGTAAAGGGCCGGCTGGCTTGACCGTTAAAGGGTGCTGTAACCCCCAAAGTACACTCCAGTTCAAACCAAAAAAATTAAATTTTTTGTGTGTTTGTGAATTGTGTGCGCAGTAGCCGCACGTGCATCAACAAAGTAGTGCCAAGCGTACGCCTGTGTCATATGTAAAGGGCCGGCAGGCTTGACCGTTAAAGGGTGCTGTAAACCCCAAAGTACACTCCAGTTCAAACCAAAAAAATTATATTTTTTGTGTGTTTGTGAATTGTGTGCGCAGTAGCCGCACGGGCATCAACAAAGTAGTGCTAAGCGTGCGCCTGTGTCATAAGTAAAGGGCCGGCTGGCTTGACCGTTAAAGGGTGCTGTAACCCCCAAAGTACACTCCAGTCCAAACTAAAAAAAAAAATTATTTTCTGTGTTTGTGAATTGTGTGCGCAGTAGCCGCACGTGCATCAACAAAGTAGTGCCAAGCGTGTGCCTGTGTCATAAGTAAAGGGCCGGCTGGCTTGACCATTAAAGGTTGCTGTAACCCCCAAACTACACTCCAGTCCAAACCAAAAAAAAAATTATTTTCTGTGTTTGTGAATTGTGTGCGCAGTAGCCGCAGGTGCATCAACAAAGTAGTGCCAAGCGTGCGCCTGTGTCATAAGTAAAGGGCCGGCTGGCTTGACCGTTAAAGGGTGCTGTAACCCCCAAAGTACACTCCAGTTCAAACCAAAAAAATTAAATTTTTTATGTGTTTGTGAATTGTGTGCGCAGTAGCCGCACGTGCATCAACAAAGTAGAGCCAAGCGTGCGCCTGTGTCATATGTAAAGGGCCGGCTGTCTTGACCGTTAAAGGGTGCTGTAAACCCCAAAGTACACTCCAGTTCAAACCAAAAAAATTATATTTTTTGTGTGTTTGTGAATTGTGTGCGCAGTATCCGCACGTGCATCAACAAAGTAGTGCCAAGCGTGCGCCTGTGTCATAAGGAAAGGGCCAGCTGGCTTGACCGTTAAAGGATGCTGTAACCCCCAAAGTACACTCCAGTTCAAACCAAAAAAATAATATTTTTTGTGTGTTTGTGAATTGTGTGCGCAGTAGCCGCACGTGCATCAACAAAGTAGTGCTAAGCGTGCGCCTGTGTCATAAGTAAAGGGCCGGCTGGCTTGACCGTTAAAGGGTGCTGTAACCCCCAAAGTACACTCCAGTCCAAACCAAAAAAAAAATTATTTTCTGTGTTTGTGAATTGTGTGCGCAGTAGCCGCACGTGCATCAACAAAGTAGTGCCAAGCGTGCGCCTGTGTCATAAGGAAAGGGCCGGCTGGCTTGACCGTTAAACGTTGCTGTAACCCCCAAAGTACACTCCTGTCCAAACCAAAAAAAAAATATTTTCTGTGTTTGTGAATTGTGTGCGCAGTAGCCGCACGTGCATCAACAAAGTAGTGCCAAGCGTGCGCCTGTGTCATAAGTAAAGGGCTGGCTGGCTTGACCGTTAAAGGGTGCTGTAACCCCCAAAGTACACTCCAGTTCAAACCAATAAAATTACATTTTTTGTGTGTTTGTGAATTGTGTGCGCAGTAGCCGCACGTGCATCAACAAAGTAGTGCCAAGCGTGCGCCTGTGTCATATGTAAAGGGCCGGCTGTCTTGACCATTAAAGGGTGCTGTAAACCCCAAAGTTCACTCCAGTTCAAACCAAAAAAATTATATTTTTTGTGTGTTTGTGAATTGTGTGCGCAGTAGCCGCACGTGCATCAACAAAGTAGTGCCAAGCGTGCGCCTGTGTCATAAGTAAAGGTCCGGCTGGCTTGACCGTTAAAGGATGCTGTAACCCCCAAAGTACACTCCAGTTCAAACCAAAAAAATAATATTTTTTGTGTGTTTGTGAATCGTGTGCGCAGTAGCCGCACGTGCATCAACAAAGTAGTGCCAAGCGTGCGCCTGTGTCATAAGTAAAGGGCCGGCTGGCTTGACCGTTAAAGGGTGCTGTAATCCCCAAAGTACACTCCAGTCCAAACCAAAAAAAAAATTATTTTCTGTGTTTGTGAATTGTGTTCGCAGTAGCCGCACGTGCATCAACAAAGTAGTGCCAAGCGTGCGCCTGTGTTATAAGTAATGGGCCGGCTGGCTTGACCGTTAAAGGGTGCTGTATCCCCCAAAATACACTCCAGTCCAAACCAAAAAAAAAATTATTTTCTGTGTTTGTGAATTGTGTGCGCAGTAGCCGCACGTGCATCAACAAAGTAGTGCCAAGCGTGCGCCTGTGTCATAAGTAAAGGGCCGGCTGGCTTGACCATTAAAGGGTGCTGTAACCCCCAAACTACACTCCAGTCCAAACCAAAAAAAAAATTATTTTCTGTGTTTGTGAATTGTGTGCGCAGAAGCCGCAGGTGCATCAACAAAGTAGTGCCAAGCGTGCGCCTGTGTCATAAGTAAAGGGCCGGCTGGCTTGACCGTTAAAGGGTGCTGTATCCCCCAAAATACACTCCAGTCCAAACCAAAAAAAAAATTATTTTCTGTGTTTGTGAATTGTGTGCGCAGTAGCCGCACGTGCATCAACAAAGTAGTGCCAAGCGTGCGCCTGTGTCATATGTAAAGGGCCGGCTGTCTTGACCGTTAAAGGGTGCTGTAAACCCCAAAGTACACTCCAGTTCAAACCAAAAAAATTATATTTTTTGTGTGTTTGTGAATTGTGTGCGCAGTAGCCGCAAGTGCATCAACAAAGTAGAGCCAAGCGTGCGCCTGTGTCATATGTAAAGGGCCGGCTGTCTTGACCGTTAAAGGGTGCTGTAAACCCCAAAGTACACTCCAGTTCAAACCAAAAAAATCATATTTTTTGTGTGTTTGTGAATTGTGTTCGCAGTAGCCGCACGTGCATCAACAAAGTAGTGCCAAGCGTGCTCCTGTGTTATAAGTAATGGGCCGGCTGGCTTGACCGTTAAAGGGTGCTGTATCCCCCAAAATACACTCCAGTCCAAACCAAAAAAAAAATTATTTTCTGTGTTTGTGAATTGTGTGCGCAGTAGACGCACGTGCATCAACAAAGTAGTGCAAAGCGTGCGCCTGTGTCATAAGTAAAGGGCCGGCTGGCTTTACCGTTAAAGGGTGCTGTAACCCCCAAAGTACACTCCAGTCCAAACCAAAAAAAAAATTATTTTCTGTGTTTGTGAATTGTGTGCGCAGTAGCCGCACGTGCATCAACAAAGTAGTGCCAAGCGTGCGCCTGTGTCATAAGTAAAGGGCCGGCTGGCTTGACCGTTAAAGGGTGCTGTAACCCCCAAAGTACACTCCAGTTCAAACCAAAAAAATTAAATTTTTTGTGTGTTTGTGAATTGTGTGCGCAGTAGCCGCACGTGCATCAACAAAGTAGTGCCAAGCGTGCGCCTGTGTCATATGTAAAGTGCCGGCTGGCTTGACCGTTAAAGGGTGCTGTAAACCCCAAAGTACACTCCAGTTCAAACCAAAAAAATTATATTTTTTGTGTGTTTGTGAATTGTGTGCGCAGTAGCCGCACGTGCATCAACAAAGTAGTGCTAAGCGTGCGCCTGTGTCATAAGTAAAGGGCCGGCTGGCTTGACCGTTAAAGGGTGCTGTAACCCCCAAAGTACACTCCAGTCCAAACCAAAAAAAAAAATATTTTCTGTGTTTGTGAATTGTGTGCGCAGTACCCGCACGTGCATCAACAAAGTAGTGCCAAGCGTGCGCCTGTGTCATAAGTAAAGGGGCCGGCTGGCTTGACCGTTAAAGGGTGCTGTAACCCCCAAAGTACACTCCAGTCCAAACCAAAAAAATATATATTTTCTGTGTTTGTGAATTGTGTGCGCAGTAGCCGCACGTGCATCAACAAAGTAGTGCCAAGCGTGTGCCTGTGTCATAAGTAAAGGTCCGGCTGGCTTGACCGTTAAAGGGTGCTGTAACGCCCAAAGTATACTCCAGTTCAAACCAAAAAAATTAAATTTTTTGTGTGTTTGTGAATTGTGTGCGCAGTAGCCGCACGTGCATCAACAAAGTTGAGCCAAGCATGCGCCTGTGTCATATGTAAAGGGCCGGCTGTCTTGACCGTTAAAGGGTGCTGTAAACCCCAAAGTACACTCCAGTTCAAACCAAAAAAAATTATATTTTTTTTGTGTGTTTTGTGAATTGTGTGCGCAGTAGCCGCACGTGCATCAACAAAGTAGTGCCAAGCGTGCGCCTGTGTCATAAGTAAAGGGCCGGCTGGCTTGTCCCATTAAAGGGTGCTGTAACCCCCCAAACTACACTCCAGTCCAAACCAAAAAAAAAAATTATTTTTCTGTGTTTGTGAATTGTGTGCGCAGTAGCCGCACGTGCATCAACAAAGTAGTGCCAAGCGTGCGCCTGGTGTCATAAGTAAAGGGCCGGCTGGCTTGACCGTTAAAGGGGTGCTGTAAACCCCCAAACTACACTCCAGTCCCAAACCAAAAAAAATATATACTTTCTGTGTTTGTGAAATTGTGTGCGCAGTAGCCCCACACGTGCATCAACAAAGTAGTGCCAAGCGTGCGCCTGTGTCATAAGTAAAGGGCCAGCTGGGCTTGGACCGTTTAAAGGATGCTGTAACCCCCAAAGTACACTCCAGTTCAAACCAAAAAAAAATAATATTTTTTTGTGTGTTTGTGAATTGTGTGCGCAGTAGCCGCACGTGCATCAACAAAGTAGTGCCAAGCGTGCGCCTGTGTCATAAGTAAAAGGGCCGGCTGGCTTGACCGTTAAAGGGTGCTGTAACCCCCAAAGTAACACTCCAGTCCCAAACCAAAAAAAAAAAATTATTTTCTGTGTTTGTGAATTGTGTGCGCAGTAGCCGCACGTGCATCAACAAAGTAGTGCCAAGCATGCGCCTGTGTCATAAGTAAAGGGCCGGCTGGCTTGGACCGTTAAAGGGTGCTGTAAACCCCCCAAAGTACACTCCCAGTTCAAACCAAAAAAATTAAATTTTTTTGTGTGTTTGTGAATTGTGTGCGCAGTAGCCGCACGTGCATCAACAAAAGTAGTGCCAAGCGTGCGCCTGTTTCTTATGTAAAGGGCCGGCAGGCTTGACCGTTAAAGGGTGCTGTAAAACCCCAAAAGTACACTCCCAGTTCAAAACCAAAAAAAATTATATTTTTTTGTGTGTTTGTGAATTGTGTGCGCAGTAGCCGCACGTGCATCAACAAAGTAGTGCCAAGCGTGCGCCTGTGTCATAAGTAAAGGGCCGGGCTGGCTTTGACCATTAAAG